>CAJQUW010001674.1:0-78954 GCA_907163375.1 Prostheceraeus crozeri | reverse complement strand
TGGGGGATAACATACATTTTTTAAATCACGCTGGTATTCCCGACTGTGATTGCTCGGTCTTTGTCAAGAGAAAGATATTGATATTACTCTCAATAAACATATTTTTACAAAAATTTTTGACGATCACGTTTATAAATGCTAAACATTCATGAAAACTTGTACTAATGAAGTAAGCATATAAACGTCACGAGAAATAAATGTCAATGAAGAATGAAGATATAACACATAGGAGCGGCTATTTGTTAGTTTGACATCATAATTGATATATTTCTCATTATATTGAAGCTTGAATCACAGTAATTAATGAAGTATTGAATACAATTATACAGACATAAAAATAGAAAATTAACCAAGATAATCATATGAAAACTTTCAAAAAATGGAAAATCACATAATATTTATAATAAATCAAATAGAGCTTGTTGATTTAGACTCTCTGTGTGTTCGTAAGTTTTGTCTTATTGGTAGACAGATTCCAATGTTGATCCTTTTTTTATCGCTCTTTTGAACCTCATATGATACAGTGTGTTCAGTGGAAAGTAAGTGACTTAGGCAGGTAATGAGTTGGCTGTTTAATCAAAGGCCTTCTAATGTGTTGCACATAAAAGATTGCAGTTAAAATTTACAAATCTTGTTTCAGTTTTCTGATTAGAAAATACACTCCTGCACCAAGCAAGCAGTTGATCTCCCCGAGGGCATTCAAATAGCGATCTAAAAATGAACTCTGAATCTTTATGACATGAAAAATTCAAGGTTATTCATGTATCACCATGAAGAAATGGCAGCCAATTAGAGTCCATAAACATGTCTAACAAGTCTTGAGATGCAAGTTTCAACGGTCAACAACGACACCTGGTAAGAACGGCAAAGTCAGTTCAACAACGGCTCATTCAATTTATAATGGCAATTTCAGGTCAGTAGTAGAAAACTTCAGTTAAATAACCGATGCGGCCTAATGATTGTGGTTAATGCCGTTGCTGTATGATGGATATCAAAAATCAGTCTACGTTATTTTTCCAGTGTCCACGCTGTACATGATATATATCAGAATTTACATTGAATTTTATTTTTGTATTGTTATCTCATGCATAAGCTTATTCTCACGGTCATAATCAGGATATCATATTCTGTATTGCCTATTTTTGTTAAATTACAAGTTGTTAGCATTTGTACAATTGTTCTATGTTTTATAACAAATAGATTTTGTTACATACACATGCATTTTGATTTATCACTTGCGATCGCTCCCTTGTTATCATATTGGAAAAACGAGGATCTTTGGTTATTTGGGTATAGCGGTTGATAGAGTAATTTATCCAAAGCTGAAGTACCTTTTAAGCTGTAATATGTTCATATATCTATGTAAATCAGTTTCAGATAAACTGGATGGAGGCAATGATTAAACATCTATCAATTGGTTGAATTTTGCAATTGTATTTCATTTAGGCAAAGGTAATAGTAGTGAATTGTCAAGAAATGGTAGGCTAATCGTAATTACACAATCAGGCGAAATTTTGAATATTTGTCGATAGCTTGCTCAATGAAGATGCTTGGTGTGCTGATTGCATGATGCTGAAATTGATAAGCGCTAAGAAAGCACGGCGTAATAATTTAAAGAAATCTCTCTGCAGTCTCGCTTGGACCGACATTAGGATGATTTGACAAAGACCATAAGCACAGTAGAACGTCAAATGGCGCATCATGACGGCTTTGAATCTATAAAGAAAACAGACCTGCACATTCTCGATGGTATATCACGATAAGTCTATTTGTAGGTCTATTATTCGATCAATATTTCATGATGAAACATCGGAATTTACATTTGCAATAAGTGCCATATCGAGATTTTGTCGAGAATTTATCAGTGACACCGCTTTTGTGTTGTTCAGTTTCAAAAATTCTAGAAAATGTGTATAGACCTGCTTATAAAATTTTGTGAAGCGTGAACGTCTATCTAATTCGCTTCTTAAAATTTTGCGTCATACAGAATGCAGATTTCATTTAGTAAGCTTTTTAGCTAAACTTTTCGGCAATAAAGTCAATCGCATGCATGAAAATGAAAGACTACAACACTAGGTGTCATGCCACGCTCAATTACGCGTAATTACACATAACTCTAAACATCCGTGGCTATGCGTGACATTGCTGCAACATTTGTCGGCAGTCCTGTTATATAGACATTGCGTCTCATGTGTCTGCATGTATCAGAGGCTAAACAATGTTATAGGACCTCAATTTCATCATTAGGGAAGACAGAATTACATGCTCAGCGGTTCATCCGTGGTTCAAGCGACTACGTATATAAGACGACGCGTAAACTACAAACAATCGGCATCGCGTATTCATAAACTTTCCCGATGTTTTGACAGCATCAGATCACGTGATTTCTGACTCTTAGTGCGGCGCGAATGTATGCCCATAGAAGTATAAGCTGCCCTCAACCACGGATGTTTGGGGGTATACTCCGTAATTACAAGTACGTGTGAATTACGTGTGGCAATGTCATCTAGTGAAGCACTAGAAAGAAGAGAAATTCTGTTAATTAGTGTGTGTATTTCCTTTCGTGATTCCTCACGACCATCATGCTACTAAAAATATTTGTAGAAGTAGTCAAAATACGCAATATCACGCCAGATAATTCAACTGTCACTTAACTGACACTTAAGTGACACGAGGCTAGCCAATGGTCAGACAAATGACTGTACATTAACTGACACCGGTCAACTAGTGTTACATCGAAGTAAACATTCCGCCAGTCTGACCTTATCAATTGATTATGAATTTTGTTGTGTGGAAAGATGATTAACTAATTAATTAATTGAAAACTAATTAAAAAAATATAATTCTCTGTGCGTTCATATCGTTGGTTTGCATCGATGCACTTAAGCAGAATATTTTCATATCAGTGTAATCAATAATTCAAGTCACCGAATGCGAAGCCCTAATACTTGTAGAATGTTTGACAAGTAAAATGTCTTGAGTTTAATAGTCTCGTGTGCATTGTTATACCAGATTTTCTCATTCTTTTCAGGTGCATTATCAAATGTATGGCAGTGTTATGATTGGGGTGCCGTGAAAGCCAGTTTAGGACAGACTGGTAGAGACTGCAAAAGACGCCGACTAAGTGGTGATAACGAATAATGTAATTTTTGATAATATATTTAGTATACAATTGGTTTTTGGGTCCTTCAATAAGATGTATAGGAAGTGTAATAATAATATCGTAATTATGGGTACCGGTGTACTCAGTAGGGTTAGTACAAACCGAGCTACGATTCGAGCGCTAACAGAAAAAATCTTGTTCATCCTTACCAAGATCTTGGTGAATGCTTGACGCTTCTTGGTAAGATCTTGGTTGATAGAACCAAGATCTTACTAAGATTTTGTGTGTTCTTGGCATGATCTTGGTGACCAAGATCTTGTCAAGATTAGACCAAGACTGTCGACTAGTGAACACAATCAATTTCCCCGTGTAAGAATTTAATTAAAATATAGATTCTCTTACTTTATTCGAAATTTTTATCAGAATGATTTGTAAATGAATATATTCTGGCGATATAGACATTCATATACGATACGTATTCGTAGAAGTAGCGGCAAATTGGCAAGTCAAAATGTCTCTAATCGCTTAAAATTGATTAAAATGAACCGCGAAAGCTTCACTATCAGATTTTGGTAACCGACACGTTCTTAGGAACATCGAACCCCACTGTTGTGTTTCTGTTACAATTTAGACCATGAAGCCTAAAATTTTCACATGAACAGGTTTTTAGATATTGCGGAAATTCGAGGCTCTCCGTGGGGGTTTCATCATATCATCATTTTACTGAAAGATCATTTCGTCTAAGAACTGTAGTCTAATCTTCGATTGTATGATATGGGTATCATATGAGTTGATAACAAAACTTTTATTGTGACGAAAAAATGACATCAATATATCATTCGTAACTACCGTGCAGATTTGAGGGTTGGTGGAATTTTTGTGGTTTTAAAAAATTCCTCCGTTTTTGCACTTAAAATGTTCTAAAATGATCTTATAAATTATGAAATTTTGGTGCTGTCATATCTTGTTGCATGATAAATTGATCTTTGACTTGTTCTTTGTAATTAATCCTGACAGTTGGAATATACACCTTTCCCCATTCATGTATAAGAATACGATTTTCAATCATAAATTATCTCAAATCAAATATAAAAGTATAGTTTCTGTATTGAGATTTTTCACTAATGAACTGAGATAAGAGATTATCTTAAAGATTTAGCTCAATTTAACTGTTAAGTTATCAAATCAATAGTAAATAATCTAAAAACAAATGCTGCTCGATGTTTCTGAAAGAAATTCACTTTATCCCAGTTCTTCAATTAGTTTACCGCTAAGACGGTCTATGCTTCGATTATTTCAACCCATCAGGTTTGGTTACGGTCTATTAGAAATGACGTTTTCTTAGATGAAGGTGGTCTAGTATAGGGCTGTGAGGTAAGTTACCGCGCGGTAAGTTACCCGGTAAATTACCCGATAAATTACCGGGTAATTTATTCTTATATTTATGTTTTCTCTGAAAATAATTGTTTGTAATGTGTTATGCTGAAATAAAACAATTCAAAATGAACTCTGCTGAATTATTTTGCTTTAATGAAAGTGTAATTTCGCATCATAAGTAACTATGGTTTCAGAGAAAATTGATTTTACGTTTTTAATGACCTGGGTTATAAATTACCGTCCCCTATAAAATACTGTTGAATCATTATCTCAGAAAATTATCAAGATATATAAATTTCTTTTCGGTATCCTTTTCCCAAGCGTGTTCCGGAAATTCTAAGGCCGAAAGCGCCGGAGGTGTTTTCATACATGGAACTTCAATGATCCAAACTCTACGCCAATCATTTCTTTCTGATGAAGAGAAAAATGTGTGCAATCATTCATCGAGAATCGCCGAAAATTCTGCATTTCCGGGCAGCACTATGCAGCGAACCTTCTGGATCCCAGGTTCAGGGGTAGAACTCTAACGGAACAGCAGTTGGTTCTTGCTGAAGATACAATCTTCGAAATTGCACAGAAAACGAAACTCTCAACGACATCTGTATCTAAGGATCTGCTTGAATATAAAACAAGATCGGGTGCTTTGTTCAATTCATCCCGCATGATTTGGAAAGTCGACTACGACACGGATCCGATTAAATGGTGGCAATGCTATGGGAATACGCGACAGGTGAATGTGATAGCCGTCGTTCTTCTTTCGATGTCGGCCACAACTGCTACGGTTGAGAGAGCAAATAAGGAATTCAGCCTTCAAAAAAACGAAACTCAGGAACTCCTTGACTGACGAAAGAGCAAGTATTCTGACGTCTGTTGCTTATACAACCATAAAATAAAAAGTCGACTTGAAGAAGGAACCGGTCAAAAGAAGAGCAAGTGTCATCTTATTTTCAAAAAAATGAAGATTATGACCCGAATCATTTGCTCAAAGTTGGTGGTGCCGTGCAAGATTCCTCTGATAGTGACGATAACGAAGATCTCATGGAAATAGACCAAGTGGATGATGGTCATCATTGATGACCAGTTTTTGCAGTCCGAGAGAGAAACCATCCCTTTGAATATTCCTCTAGAGGTCGGGACTTTTGTGGCAGCACGATTCGTCGTTGAAAGCAGGGGAAATCATGGTTTGAAGTACAAGGTATTCATTGGAAAGATAGCGGCAATGTTGGAAGAAGATGATTTCACTGTGTCTTTCCTTAAAGTGAACAAAATTCGGTACATACACATTTCCAGAGGTTGTCGATGTGTCAACTGTTGATCGAAAGGATCTATGTGCCATTTCAGCACCAGATGTTGGAAGACGCGGTGACTTCTCATTTCCAACTGAAGAAATAGAGCGTGTTGCTCTTCGTTTATCTTCTTAATTCAGTGCTCTTACTACATGGCTACTATTTGTGGCAATCACTGATCATGTTTAGTCTTATTTTTTAGTATTTTGTCCTCCTAGGAGGACAAAGCTTAATTTAAGCTTAAATTTTCTCAGTACCGGTACATGTAATTTCCGTAATTGTTCATAGTCAGCTTCACCGACAAAGTTCAATTTTCTGTAATATGCACATATTCAAATTCATTATTAAGTTATTGTCATCCATTAACGAGTAGATGAAGAAAATATTGTGTGTACCTGATAAATATTTACCATATATTATTCATTTACAAAATATCCTAAACATGAAATAATAGGGAAGAAAGACTTATCACCAAGCAAGGTTACACACTTTCGCATATATTGAGAATCAAAACTCAAAACATAAAAATTCTTGAGCATCATCTTAAAGCGTTCTAAATTCTCTTAGTCCGATCATTCAAATATCTGTTCCTATCATTCTTCTGTCAGTTTTAGGCCCTATCTGTTCTTCGATTAGCGTGTTCAGTGTAAACACACGGAACGAAATATAGTAAGTGGTAATAATTGATGCAATAATAATCCTAATGCAACATCTTGATATGAAGTACGGATTGATTAGTTATGAAATTCTTTCTTAGCTTTGCACTGTGTTCGGCTTAACATGATCACAGCTTCCATTGGAGTATTAGTCCACAATTGTTTTATATCTGTTCATACTTTAGAAAACATTAGTTAATATGAAATTGAATTTATCTACAATGTCGATGAAAAAATGTTTATGATATATTCGTATATCCAATCAGATTGATTCACATATGAACATTTCTTCATAGTTGATGACAGCTGACGGGAGGTTGTTTAATTTCATAGTGAATCTCACTTCCGCTTGCGTCGTCTCCCCGAAAAAAGATAAGCTGCTAAAAATATGTACAGTCTATTTGCTAAAAGTTATGTACAATTCCGAGCTTTCGCGAGCCGGCTCGCATTATGAAGGTTTGGCAGGAGACCTCCTGCCAAACCTTGATAATGCGAGCCGGCTCGCGAAAGCTCGGAATTGTACATAACTTTTAGCAAATAGACTGTACATATTTTTAGCAGCTTATCTTTTTTCGGGGAGACGACGCAAGCGGAAGTGAGATTAACACTATGAAACATTTTTTCACTTTTGAACGGTGCATAATCCTGTAGCTTACATTGTAAGTAGCCTAAATACACCCACCTATATTCCTGCGATCCATACTAATTTTTGCTACGATTACCTTGCTAAAAAATGAATTATTTTGTTACCCAACATTTCTGTTATATACATTTTGTTAACATCTTTGTTATCGGCGCTGTCCGTCCTGATTAATCGAATTTTTTATAGTCTTCTTGTGTGCGCATCTTCGCATGCTTTGTACCATCTATCTCCAATCGCATTGATTTACTGGTATAATCATATTTTGTATGCAATTTCTACTTTTATAAACACCGATTTATGCAAGTCCGAATAGATGAAGATTACATTTCATGTACGGTATACAATCATTTAGCGGTCTCTGAACAGTATATTCATTGAGATTATATCGAGTTTCACAACAATTTGTTTGCTGAAAAAGAAATATTTTTATGTTGTGAAGAGAATATTTTATCTTTTTCAATTTGCAGCAGTATATTAAAAGCATGTTTTTATCAAAATAAGTCTTTTATTCATAAGTCAATTTTGGTGAAAGTCTTAGGCCCTGTAGCCCTGTGTCTACATATAGCCTAGCTGTTTTATTTTAGAAATTAAGACACGCGAATAAGAGAACAGGTTTACAATGGATTTAATAAAATAATGAAATAGGCCTAGAAGAAATACAGATTGTTTCATAAAAAATGGATCACCCTTAAACATCGCCCTAACTTCAACTTTGTTTAACTCCGCCAAGCTTGAACGAATTTCTCTGAAATTTGGAAGATATGTCAGTTGTGCTTACTAATATCATTGTTGGAAATTTCAAGCATGAATATTGAGTTGTTTTCCTGTTATAGATAAAAAAAGTAGTAGATAATTTGATCTTCATTTAGCAATGTTACACAAAATCATACCTCACTCTTATAAAATTACATTTGTTTCCTTTGTTATGTAATATGTTGTTCTACAAGCCAAAAGCTATCAAGCAAAACAAAAATAAAGAAAATCGGTCAATCAGAGCCAATATAGCACCATTATTCATCAACAATAATGTAACTGCTACATGTGATTAAATGGACTTCATGTTCCATAGCTTCCTGACTTCGTTGCGGTGGTGTTGGCAGCACTCATGATTGCTTTCAGCTAGAAATCTATCTCTTATCGGTTGAAAACAATACAAAGCACAAATGAACAATAACGAGATCGCATTCACAAAGGGCGAAGTGTCAGCCTTGCTAGAACTAGGGTTTTCTTTGCGAGCTACAAGCAAGCGACTAAATGTCCCTTACACAAATGTGCATCGATGGCATAATGATGATTTTCGACTCTGTCGTAAAGAGGGCTCTGGCCGTCCACGCAAAACATCCAAACGTAGAGACCGCCTAATTTTGAGATTTGTTAAAGTTGATCCAAGTCTCTCGTTAACTGAGATGGCTGCACTAGACTCGTCTATTTCTAAGTCCACTATTCGTAGAAGACTTATTGAGTCGAATTTCAAGAGCTGTAAGAGGCCCTCTCAGATCGAATTATCAGATCAGCATACAAAAAGACGTCTCAGATGGGCAATGAGTCATTGTCACTGGCGAAATCAATGGGATCGGGTTGTCTGGTCTGATGAGGCATCAGTCCGTCTGAAGGATAGTGATGGTCGATTGAGATTATGGATAAAATCTGATCAGGAAATTCTGAGACATTTACATCGTTCCCGGGTACAAGGTGGTGCGACTCTACTGATTTGGGCTGGCATTTGGACCAATGGCCGCTCTGAACTTCACATGCAGCAAGGAACCATGAATTCTGAACGCTATGTGAATGTTTTACGAACGAACATTGGCCAAATGACAGATTGACAGAACATTGGCCAACTTCGTGATCCATCGACTTGGTTATTTATGGATGATTATGCTACGTGTCACAGGAGTAGTAGAGTCAACTTATGCAAGTCTCAATTAGGGCTTAGGACATTATCTTGGCCAGCTCGTTCTCCTGATCTGAAAACATAGAAAATGTATGTAGTATTCTAAAACGTAACGTTCGTCGTTCACTGCTACCTACAGATGGCGTATCACAACTTACGTCACTGTTAAAAAGAGAGTGGAGAAAGTTGGATCAGTCAAAAATCAACGATATCATCGAATCAATGCCTAGACGAATTGGTAATGTCATTGACAATAAGGGTAGGGCCACAAAATATTAGCTTCTTAAGAACCGTTACTGTATCATAGCTTATCAGATTATATAAGGACATTTAAATATATTAGGGACATGAAATAACATGAAAAATGCTTTCTGTATCATACTTATGTTTTATTTAGTCAAATTTTAGGATGATCCACTTTTTATGAAACGGACTGTAGATGAAATATGCCTATTCCAACTTCAAGACCAAATTACACTATATCTATGGCTATTGGCTGCAAAAAGCAATTGCAAAATTGGGCCAAGTAACCTCAGGGGACGAAGTTGACAAATAAAGACTCAAATGGGGCGTTATGATTCTAGGTAGTCTTATAGTGTCAAATAGTCTTCTAATAATACATACTTGAATTGCTTGGGTGAGCCGGGCGCGTTGCTGCTATATTTTTCATAAATTACCGTAACTTACCGCATAAATTACGGTAATTTTCGGTAAGTTACCGCCTTGGGAATGTTACGGTAATTTATACAGCCATAGTCTAGTACTTTTAAGCATTAAGAATTATCGCTCCGTTGAAAGATCGTACTATTTTTTTTACAAAAATATCACTTAACCAACACTTGGTTAAATACTTGATATGTTATGAAAATACGAGTACTACTAAATAATTATTTTGATTGTATCGATATTCGTAAATAGATTAATCAGTAATGTTATTTAACATTTAGGCTTATAACTGTAGTTCACATAACTGATAACTAAGGCAAAAACTAAATTATCAGCATACTGTAGTAATATGAATCCACAGGTATTGGTTTATACGGCAGATACATGCAGAAAACGATGATCAATGACGGATGTAGCCTTGAGATAGTGTTCCTCAAAACTACTTGAAAGCTTTGGACTTCAAGATGATATGTTACATAGCCTGTCAAGAAAGTCATGATGATAGCGTGGGAGGACTGTCAATTCCCTCTAATCGTGTTTAGTGTATAAGATAAAAAAATCGGCGGATTTTTCCGCCGCGCGGAGTTTTCGTCATTGCGACAGAGTGGCAACACTGCAAAGCCCCCATGACTTTTAGTGCTTTATTAATTATGTAGAATTATACACGTATAAGTATTACAATACCGGTACGAGATGTACAAATAAAGAAGTTTTATGGGTTTGAAAAGTTACGTATTTGTAAGTCTCATACATGTATTCACTAAATATGCAGCGTGGGTTGGTAGTTTGCTTTGTCACATCAAGTGATGATCCGGTTAAACAGTAGAATTTCCTATTCTGAATGATAATTGTTGAAATCAGGGCTTGGACCGGTTACTTTTTTTGTAACCGGTTAAAATCGGTTAAATGATGATTCCTCGCATTTATTTAGTTGTCAAGGTTTATCGACAAATACAGACCTTGTCGCTTTGGGTTTCGACCGAATTCCTCCACTTACAGTGCATTTTCATTGTAATCAGACATTGTAACCGATTTTAACCGGCTAAGAGAAAATGTAACCGGTTATCCCAAAGAATGACCGGTTAACCGATCCCAGCCCTGGTTAAAATGTAAATTCATCATAATTATGATATTCCTTTGACGTCGAGTTAACGCGTTATTCTTTTTGCAGAGGCAGTTCGGAAACATATACCGAGGGCGACTGACTCGGATATCGAGCAAGAAGTTATGAAATTTCTGAAACGGGCATCAGACCGGGAAGGCGGGCGGCAGAGGCGGAATAGGAGATCGAAGGCAATCAGTGCATGTGACGATAGTAACAGTGACGATTAACATAACTGTGAAAAAAACTATAATACATTTTCAAGTGGAATCAAATATAGTTTTAAAAATTCGAATAGATATCAAAAGCAAGTAGAAATACTCAATTATTTTCAGTATCGGAAACACGCTTGTCCCCTGAAACAATTGTGACGTCCAAAACTGGCCTCAGTTTCGTCTAACTGGTCTAAGTTATATTTCAAAACATAACTCCGCAAAGCTCCACTATTTGGCTCATTTGGCCCCAAAGCAACGCTAACATGCATTACCGGTAGGATTTGCTCGGTAGTTTGTGATTGTTCGGCCGTCTAAATTTGGACTAAATGAAGGCGCACCGAGACGTGCGTCAGAGACGAGTAAGTTGGCCTATAACACGTCTCCAAAAAACTCGTCTCAGCTGCTACGCAAAAAATTCGAATTTTTGAGATAGTTAAGATGGGAAGTCCAGCTACTTTCTAGTGCAAAATGGATGCACATGTGCCTAGGTCAAAGTCCAAATCAGCCCAAAAGTGATCAAGAGGTCTCATTACAATAGCATTGGCTGAAATAATGCGTTCCATGTCTGATGTTGAAAGCATGAATGGCTCACTAATCATCGCCAAGTCGATGGCGTGATCAACACACACAGCAGCCGGGTCGAGGAGTGGACTCCAGGCTTGCCAACAGTGAGTGCTGTTTGGAGCTTGCTTCATCTTCTCTTTCGTTCCTAGCTTCATTTCTTTCGATGTCGTCATCGAAAATATAGATTCACAAGAAATTCCTTCATAATTTCCATAGCTACCTCAAAATCAGGTATTCCCAGAAAGCCACATCTGCGTTGAATGAATGCTTGCTGACCTAGTGGGAGCAATTTCCTCTTTAGCATGGAGTGAGCTGTCTCAAATGATATTTTGTTTATGAGCCGTTAATACATCACAACGTTCATTTATGGTATCGTTTCTCGGAACGCATGTGCTAAATAGGGATCTCGCGGACAACTGTCATAAAATAGGAGTAAACCGTTAAAAACACCATTAAATTGCAGCTTCTCGCTTTGAAAAGTTGCAAAAACAGCTGAGATGATATTTTTTCGAGTGACAGTTGTCCGGATTGCATGCATCTTGTTATATTGTATGTTTGCAGCAGCATGCAGCTGATGATTGATTTGAAGATTTTAGGGCGACTCATGCCAGTGCTCGTTGAGGATGCATTTATTACGTTGCACACAGGGAAGCATTGTAGCAGGGCAATCCCGTTGTGAGCACCGTACACATCATCGTGGGTTATTGAATCACGATGTCATTGTTGCCAAGAAGGGGAGCAAGGCATACATGCGCATGGTGAATTTCGAGAATGGTCAGGTCAAGCGTAGTTCTCCGCCGTGTTTGACACTTTCTTACCTTAGAGGGCAAAATCAGAATCTTTCATGTTCTGCGCGCATGTGATGCTTTGTACTTAGATCGCTATAAGGGGCATTTCAGCATTTTAGGCCATTTTAGGAAGCATTTAAGTCATCACATGCGTCCTGTGAAATGTGTTTGGCCACGTGAACATGAAGCTCTCCGCAACGCGCGCGTATGTGCGATAAGACAAACATGAATCAAAGTGCGGTTTATTGTTATCTTGGCTAGGCCCCTATTGTCATTAATTGTTGGCAGCATCTCAAATTCATGTGATTGAAATTCCTTGGGAGTCAGCTTTTCAAGTTGACGTGGTTGCTTTTTCGATGATTGCTTTTGGATGGAATCTGATGACGCGACTGAAAGCTGATAGAGCTGGCCTCCATGTGTTATGTTCACCTTTAGGTATCCGTTAATCGGTACTCATATTACTTGATGAGAAGACCACCTGCAGTCACCAGAGTAGGCTATATTATGAATTTCATAATATTACATAGATACTGACTAATATGCATAGATACAGAATAGATTCATAGTCAGAAGCGATACAATAAAGATAGTCAAATAAACACTAGTTACGGGGCGAAAAATTTCGCTACATTTTTTTAAAATACCCGTCCAAGCAGTGTTAGTTACTATAAGAAAGCTAATGATGCGCTTATGGAAATCTAATGATTAGGGAAGCATTTATATATAGTAGTTCGTTTAAAGAGATTGTATTTTGTTGTGGTAATTTATTTATTAACACTGACGATGGACTTTTGAGTTTTGGAGATAAATTGAAGAGGTCTTTTTTTTATTTTCAGTAGATCTGCGTAATTCATGATACAGAATTATGACATAATTTTATGTACATTGAAGAAATTTATGTTCATTGACCTAGCTTGCAAGACGGTGCGTTTCGCTACAGCATTTTTGGCTGCCCGTCTTATTTCCAAGTATTTCAGTCTCAATCAATATCTCATTAGGAAGCTATTCATTTACTTGACATCCGTTAGTAGTTGCGCTGCCGCATTGTGTCAAATTGATCATTTATGTTGCTTAATGCTCCTTTGTCGAATGTCTACGCTACGACATGTGAAATTTGTGTGGATTTTCCTCTAGACTACATGCACAATGTTTGCAAAGGGGTTACCTACAAACTGTTGGATGAGTTAAGAAGTGGCGATCGCCAACAATTATCTGCGAAGCTTTTGAGAGAAATGTCTGACTATCTGAAGGCACTAAGGAACGATATTCCCAGAGACTTCAATCGACGACCACGTAGTGTCAATCATTTGGGCACTTGGAAGGCCACCGAACTACGATTGTTTTTGTTATATTTAGCCCCAACAGTTCTACCTAAATTTTGTAGTCCTGGATTTTCTGATTGATTTACTGTTTTGACAGTCATCATGCGAATTTACTGTTCTGATTCTGCGAGTACAGACTATCTGTTACATGCTAAAGATCTTGTTCACAGTTTTGGACATATTGTATATCTGCTCTTTGGGGAAAAGTTTCTGATATATAACGTGCATTCCTTGTGTCACGTGTTTGATGATGTTGAGCGTCTGGGGCCATTGGATTCTTTCAGCTGCTTTCCGTTTGAGAATTTCCTTCGTTTTATCAAGCGCAAAATCCGAAAATCTGATCGTCCTCTTGAACAGCTGGTAAGGCGTGTGGAGGAAACTGACCAGTCACTGGGCCAAACCATTCTAAAAAACGACATGCAAGACATTTTGCGATATGAAGTTCTCCCCTCACCTGATGTATTGAATTCGTTTGATTTGACTAGTGTTCGCTTTTACAAAAAATTGTCACTCGAATCGTGTGTTTTACAAGCAGACACCTCTGACTGTCATGTATCATTGGAGAAGCTTTAAGGCCTTTCAAAATTTTGTATTTTGTTCGCGGAAGCAATATGAGTGAAATCAACGTGATTGGTAGTGCTTTGAGAATAAGGGGAAGTTTGTTTAAGAAACCGATTTCATCAGAAAAAATAGGAATGGTTAAAGTATCTCACGACAGACGTTTGCCCTTAAAAATGGTCAAGGTGACCGATATTGCTAAGAAAGCAATGCTTTTGAATAAAAAGTATTTCGTCACACTGTTGCACTCTATTAAAGTTATATGATTCTAAATTCCTATCGCTTTTATCTGCCTGTCAGGCTACCCATGTATTTACGTGGCACGTTAAACAAAACATAAATTTTTCATTAATAATCTTGCTTGTAATTAATCCCTCGTGACTTTGGGTTTCCGAAGTTTATTTTTATGGAAGTCAATCCGGGTGTATAACTGTGTCATCTCATCACAAGCAGGTGTCAGGGAAACTTTTTTATTGACTGATCCCCGTAGTTAATGAAGGTGGTACCCAGGTATACTGTCTAACTCATTCTTGTAGCAAACAGCGACTCATTCTACGGTCTATAGACATTGAGCAATGAAATTCAGTTCATGAATATCCACATGTATGTAACCTATTTACAGGATGGAGGATTTTTTGTTCAACTTGTTAGTAGACTATACCGGC
Source organism: Prostheceraeus crozeri (assembly GCA_907163375.1). NCBI lineage: Eukaryota > Metazoa > Platyhelminthes > Polycladida > Euryleptidae > Prostheceraeus > Prostheceraeus crozeri. Next base: position 64,115 of record CAJQUW010001674.1, on the reverse strand, counting down.
AACTCTTTTTGACGAAGCTTTTCGGTTAACGCCGTGTAGCCATTTTCAAAGCGACTGGTTCATTAATTCATAATAGATGCTTTGAAAGTGCCTCACGGTGTGAGCCGAAAAGCTTCTGCAAAAATGTCATACCATCACCAAGAGAATTTAGATGACCTGCTATCGAATTCTAACGACACCCAAACAACCCCAATATCTTAACTGAAGTGTTCGTCATATTTCTATTTTCAGAGCATGTATCACATCATTGAATTTGATGACGGCACTATCGAAGTTGTCAATTCATCTTGGGTTGAAGTGGACGATGGAAGCGGGAATGTGGAAATTGCGTTTCCACCGAAAACAGCCTACGCGACAATAAGAAAATTGCTTCGGTCGAAGGCTGATCCTTCTTCTACATGGTCATGTTACAAAGTTAAGATTCACATGGTAAGTGTGTTTATACAATATGCCTAGGCCTACCGTTGTGTTTCCATGCCTACATGTGCCGATAGTTATTCCGAATATCGTTAACGAAATTCATTTTTTCTGATTTATAGACTATGAATATTTGTGATAAAAGCTTGAATTGATTTAACTTATTTGCTTTCCTCCATCTTCGCTTAGTGGATTTACTTCTACTTTCGTTTTGAAACTCCTCATTTGGACATCATTTTCAAGTGATTCTGTATGTTAACCGTCAACCTATGTAGACAGGTCTATTTCAGAATTACTTGAAAATTGTAGCCTAATGAGGAGTTTCATAACAAAAGAAGAAGTATATCTATTAAGCGAAGATATGAGAAAGCAAGAACGTCAAATCAATTCATGATGAAGGTCTTACACTGCTTGTCAAGCAAGTTGAATTACGGCTATTAAGCGTTTCACAGGAAATATTTTCTCAGCCTTTCAATCGACTTTCATGCACGAAATTTCCGTATGTGACAAATTCTTTGGGTCATAAAAAAACTACCGCACTTTTTTTACTCTTCCATAGTCCATACCCTACCCAAGGCACCTGGCCATGCTAACCGCTACTAGGGGTGAAGCTTCCATGACCATCGCCCTTGAGGTACCCATGACAATCAGACCTCATGTTATGGCGTGAGAGTCGACGTATTTGTAATTATATTTTTTGTAAGTACAGCCATGGCAAAAAGTCTGTTGACATACCAAATCTCGTCGTTTCTTTTTCATTATTATTAATTGTTGAATAATAACAACAGCAACAAATGTTGCATCATTTGAAAGAGAATTTCTCAGTGAATCTTTTCAGTTGTCCTAGTTTTGAAAACTTTGATATTATTGTTCAGTAGATGTAAAAAACACAAAAAAGCTCACTTTTCTTAAAAATAAAATGACGCCAACTATTTCACAGATAGTGCAATTCTGTTGTCATTTTCGAATTTGTCATAAAACAAGCTTTCAGAATATGTATGGTTTCATAATTCAATTAGACAACAATCCTAATAATAAGCCTATAGGCCTATAACACAACGTAGGCTATATTCTTACCTCCGAGGTTTATAATCGCTTTCATTGACTGGCTATGGTCCTAACATATACGTGCGTAAACCGCAAATCGAAAGACTTGTTTGGTAGATTAATGTATGTTGCGGTGTACCCTACCTGCGTGTGTTTCACTAAAAAGGGTCTACCTTTAATCGGAACTACTTATACTACTTTATAATAATACTATTGTTAAAAAGGCCTGCTTTTCACTACAAAAAATGATGTAAAATGATATCATTTTATAAAATTCGAAAAATGTCATTTTGAAAATAAATCGATATCATTGCCGATCATAGGTTCTCATAGCGATCTAAATTGTAAGAGAATAATGGCAATTTATCGTTTGACCACTTGAAAATCACTTGATTTTCATTTCAGAATCATTTGATGAGATCACACGGAAATGCGCAAAATTTTCGAGAACCGGCTCAATGTCTACAACAGATGACGGCGAACAGCGAAAAAGGAAAGTGCAGGAAACTGACAGATACGGATTCATGAGCCTGAGGAACCGCGACGTAAGAAATGCGCTCTGAGACGCTCGAATGCAGGAGTAACCCACTTGTTACCTGGAAAATCAACAAATGATATGACTACTGGAACGTCAACAATCCACGAGCGTTCCTGCGATATTGACTTTCCCGAACCACCGTTCTCGCAGTTGGGTACATCCGTGTCTCAAGGTTCAGTGTCAGATGATGAATCCAAAGAAGCAGAATCAAATAATGAATCCGTCAAGGAAGTAGAATTACAGTTCACTACATCAACGCCGATTGCTACACGTGGAGACCCCAACACCAGCTCCAATGATAACACGAATCTGTCCAACATGGTCTCTGAAGCACTCGATTTCGATTTCAAATGCCATTGTGTACATGTGCAGCACTGGTCGAGAGAAGTCTTGCGAATTCTGTTGAGATTAGAACATCGCTCGGCTTGTATTTGTAGTACCATGCACGCCTCGATAGAATCGACTGAGGAAGAACCAGGAATTGATTTCCCAACAACTGCTGATGAAATTATTGAATTTTTCAACACTATCAACGAAAACAAAGACATTCGCGAAAAGGCAATCCAAACTGTTAGCAAGGAAGTGTGCAAAAGAAAAAAGAAATCAATCAAAAGAATAATCCTGCGCATTTCGTCGCCGGCAGCTTGGAAAATGTTTTCAAAGAAAGGTCAGCGGGACAAGAAGTCGGCCATGGACCTGCAATTGCCGAGATTCATCGCCGATGTTTTGCGACACAATAAAGTAAGTCTGAATCAGAACTAGTTCCTATTTACACTACCTGGTATCGAGTTATTTAAAGATATTGTGTTTTACTAACCTGGATGGCTAATATTTTCTGAAAGATTGATACGGATGAGTGCATATTGTGTTAAGTTTCCTATGTAATGAAAGAAATTTCTGTGCATTATCAGTCATTCCGTACGGTATTATGCAAAGAAATCGAAAAAGGTTAACGCTTGAAAATAGAAGTAGCAAATCATGCTAGCTCTTTGACTAACTGAAATGTTAGTTTGCATTCGTATTTCGTATGTAAACCTAGAATATGACAGAGATCATTTCCTTTCAGATGCATAACATTGAGAACCAGGAGTCCGTGGATTTCATTTGTCGTTCCATGGGGGAAGTGCTCAAACGCATGCCACAAATGGAGAAGAGGAAGACTTTAACAAACATTCTCAATATGGGAACTTCTAGAGATATCCCTTGCGCTGTCGAAGACGACGATGATGAATAGTTTGTGTTTTCCCGGTAAGCAGAACGTTTTCAAAACAGTGAGCAGAACTAGTGCACTATCTGAAACTCAATTTCTAATATATGAATATTTCATAGATTTTTTTGTTGTCTCGATATTTTTTGAGATGTTTTTGCATTTCACTGAGGAATTTCCTTTTGCATTTTAATTCATTTTCTCTTAGAATAATTGTCCATCTGATATCCTCTCTTGGAATGAGTGTCCAATCTACTAGTCATTTCACGTAGTATCTAGTTCACTTGTTCGCACGCACTACCTCACCTGCCAAAAGTTTTGCCTCACACATGTTTCACTGTTCGTTTACATCTCCTAAAAGCTGGTGATTTACAGGTTGCAATGGCCAACATTGCAAGTATTTTCACGATAATGCTAACAAATTCAACAGAGCATCATTGTTTTTGTGCCTAGTGTAATCAAATTCACCTTTGCCGACAATTGGCGAACTTGATTGCACTAAGCATGAAAACGATTTCTGCTCATGTATCATTTGAAATCAAATGTACATTATTATTATGTCGTCAGTGACGATGACCAACGTAAATCCCTTTCCTGATTTCTTTGCTGAAAAGAATACATTGGCGCTATAGAAGTTGCATCAAAATGCAATCATTACCAGCGCAGCTCTTCAAACTTTCTTATTGTATTTGAAGATGAATCATTTTTCTAGCCAAATTTTGTTGCTCATATTCGTTTGATATGTGTATCACCAAATTTAAGGAGTTGTGAACAATCTGTCAAATATGTTTATGTCAAGATATGACAGGCAGTGTATTTCGGTACAATTGATGCCAGCATACATGTCTATTAGAGTGAGTACCATGTTCATTGTATCATTTAAGATATCAAATGTACATTATTATTATTATTTTGTCAGTGACGATGACCAACGTAAATCCCTTTCCTGATTTCTTTGCTGAATAGAATACATTGGCGCTATAGAAGTTGCATCAAAATGCCATCATCACCAGTGCAGCTCTTCGAACTTATTGTATTTGAAGATGGATCATTTTTCTGGCCGAATTTTGTTACTCATATTCGATTTTATGTGTGTCAGTTTTTCCTACCTATTGCACTAATTTTGCATCCGATTTGGTTGCTGATATGAATTATACATTTTACATGCACTTGCACTGTTTTGTGTCTCTGGAACCAAGGGGATATATAAGTGCGTGAGTGAGTCATTAAGGACGTCTACGGGGCACACAGAAACTGGACTAGTTGTCGTCTCTTCTAATGGAACAAAAATCGACTAATTGTCGTCTTTTTCAATGGGAAAAAAAGCGACTACGACCGGACATATTAAACCTCAAATTAGCCGACTTTTTTAGACGCAAATCGACACGTTATTTTCTCGACTAAATTTGGGAATTTTGTTTGAGGGGTGTATTGCGGTTAGTAATTGATGAGAATAACCGGGAACATTTTACTGGTCGACGGCTGCTGCGCTACAGTCGCAGCATCATGTATATCCTTATTGAATTTCCGGATGATGGAACTCAAGGTGTTGCTTTAAAGAAGTGGTTGGATTCAGAGACATCAACCGAAATGGTTAACAACAAAAGTGTATACATCATTGCTTATCCCCCAAAACAATTTCCCAAGCTTCGCAAATATCTCAAAGATGGATTGGAAGCATTGTCAACGTGGAATGATTATACCCCTTAAACATTTAAGACGTCTTAAACTGGTCTATTAGTCGACTATACTGGTCTACTTTTTTAAATTGGATATGTATCATAATATTTGGATGGCTTATGTGTATTCGTGATGTCCTATCACTGTCTGAACTCTCAGTTTGCTGAAAATGTAGAAATTGATCGAATGTAGGACTTGTCTAGAAGTCGACTAAATGCACCAAATTTAGACGAGTTCCATGGACTAAATTAGTCGTCTTTTTCCGACTTTTAGTCGTCAATCATGACCCAGTTAAAGAAACAAATGGAATTCTTGAACGGTCGACATTCTGTCGATATCCTTGCTATTTCTGTTAAAAATACGAATCAAATCGACATATGTAAGAGAATCGTTGAATTATTTTACTGTTGATTGTCCATGTTCATATTTACAATAGAGTGACAATCTGTAAAAATCTGTATTATTCGACGTAACGTAATAAAATAATGTAAATAAATAACGATACCCCATGGGTGAATTGCACGCATTATACTTCCTAAATATTAAGCAATATTATATGATTTGAAGTATATAAAAAATTCAATGCAATGCTTGTTTAACTTTGTCAAATTAATATTGAAATAATAATTTTATTCTCTTGTCTTCAAGGTTTCACTTGTCCGTTTTGCAGGAGCACGCGGGTGTAGATAAAATCCGAACAACGGATCAATTCCGAACAACGAAAATCTAATCGAAACTGGTAAAATATTGCGCCGAACATTCTAGATTTGATTAGAAAATGGTTAATTTTATCTGTCAGTCACCTTTAATCCGCAAAAAGTCATAAAATTATATTCCGAACAAATTCGAAGAAGTCCGAACAACCAAAGGGTAAAAGGGAAATTTTTAGTAGTTCGGAGGGGAATCATAGCACGAAAGCAATGAAGGTCAATCATAATTGCGTAGAACAAAGAACGTCCTGTGCTTGAAACCGCATACTCATTGTTCCGCTTTTGTTCGGTGGTGTTATAGATGTTCGGAGGTGTTCGGGTTTGATCGGAATGTAATTTTATGACTTTCTTGCGGATTAAAGTTGACTGACAGATAGAATTAACCACTTTCTAATGAAATCTGTAATGTTCGACGCAATATTTTACCACCTTCGAGCAGATTTTCGTTGTTCGGAATTCATTTGTTGTTCGGATTTTATCTACACCCGGAGCACGCTATAGTTATTTGTTTATACCACGTGAATTTTACGATTTTTAAGAATACATCACTATAAATACAAGATATACTAACCAATGGCGGCTCGTCCATTTGGGCAGGTGGGGCACTGCCCCACCTATTGAAATGTTGTCTAACTTAAATAACCAGCAACATTAGTAGTAGACTCCATTTCTTGATCATAAATTTCAACTATATAGTCCGGGAGCTAGCCGGATTAAAGTATGTCAACAATTTTCCTGAAATTTCTAAGTTAAAATTTGCAGTTACATCAACGAAAAGTGTCTGTTTGTACACTTTACTTCATCCTCTGTCACTGAATGATAACTCATTTGAAAGATCATGATCTGTAGATGATTTCTATAATAACCAGTTCAACAAAATACCAATTTGTGTAACTTTTATGAGCAAAAATTCGAAAAAATGGAGTCAACACCTTAAATGTCACAATTTTACCACTGGAAATACATAGGATTGTGTTATCCTCTCTATTTCTGAAAAGCAAATGATCTGATCCGGCAGACGCGAAGTTTTGCAGTAGGTTAGAGGTGTACTATGCTATGTGAAAGTTTTATGTACTACCTCGTTCCCTGCACAACTTCACGCTAGCTCCCGGACTAATACTTCATGTACATCTATTCCATTTGCGCGACAGTGACGCTAGCAGAATCCATCAATCGTTTTCAAGCATCGAGATTGAGATGACGTGAGAGTGATTCATTTCACGATCTGAGCGAATAGACAGAATTAACACGCGATGAATGCGTCACAGAATGGGCACTCGAGAGGGAGCCCTAACGCTTCTGATTGGTTAACCGTCAATGCAAAGACAATGCATTGTGATTCCCTTTTTACTGAGTGAGGTGATGTGAGGTTAGCACCAGCGATCAGTCCATGAATCAGCATCAAATACCCTTCGGTTCGGTACACGAGATTTATCTCTTTTTATAGTACGTCTAACTCTTCTACGTTTAGACTCAGAAGGATGGTAGAATTACAAGAACCTTTAATCGAGAATGGTTTGTGAAGATACAGTGGCTCACGGCTAGCGAGGAGCACAATGCGCTTTTTTGTTTTCCGTGTTTGCTTCTTTCCGATGGAAGCGATAGGACGTGAACTGAAAGAGGTGTACATGATCTGAAGCATTTAAGTGAAAAAGTCACGAAACATGAGACTTGCGAGAGTCACATTTCAAACTCAATGAGATGGTCATTATTTGAGAAATCAGATATCAGAGATCTATTCGACAAAGGCTGAAAACTGGAAATATAGCGCTTTAATGACAAGGTAGTAGGGACATTCTCAAGATAGTAGTAGAATGTATCTTGTTGTGTGGATACGAGGAACTTCCTTTGAGAGGTCATCGAGAGGACGATTCGTCACCAAATCCTGGTGTCTTCTTAAGTATTGTAAGACACACCGGGAATTATGATTCACTTCTAAGAGACCATCTTCAAAATGCTACGGTTTTTAAAGGAACCTCCAAAACAATACAGAACGAGCTCTTAGATGCGATCTATATCGTCTATATTGAGACAATTAAAGCCGAGATAAAAAGCGCTCCTTTTGTCGCGGTTATCAGCGATGACGCTACTGATATTAGTGTGTTCAATGTCAAAATGTAACTGTTTTTTTTGTTATCTGGATTCATCAAATACTGTCACTGAACGCTTTATTCAGTTTTCGCAAGTAAAAGATCGTTCTGCTCAGGGGCTTGCTGAATGTATCCTCGGCATCCTAGAAAAATTTGATGTAAAGCGCGACCAACTCATTGCGCAAGCTTATGATGGCGCGAATACCATGAAAGGAAGTGAGGGTGGTGTACAGAAACTACTTAAAAAAAACTTTTCCAAATGCCCATTATGTGCACTGTCACGCACATCAGCTTAATCTAGTATTGCATCAAGCCTGCAGCAAGTCAAACCCTAGGATTCTGATCTTTTTCACGAATTTGAATTGTTTTTCCAATTTTTTCTCCAAGTCTTCAAAAAGAATGGATTTGCTAGATGAGGAATCTGGAAAGCGCTTGCCCAAAGGCTCAAAAACACGTTGGAATTTCAACAGTCGAGTTGTTAATGCTGTGAATGAAACTAGCGAAATTTTGCTTCATGTGATGAATCGTATTCTTGAGGAAGCAAATTGATGGGATTCTGCTACTGTAGCAGATGCTTCAAAACTGCAGGGTGTTCTTTTAGATAAAGAATTCATTTTCTTTTTGAAATGGTTCTCGGAAATAATGCCACATGTGGATGGCCTCTTTTCTTCCCTTCAAAAACGTGGCATTCAGGCTAGTGAGGCTTTACATCGTATTACAAAATTTCGATCAGCATTGCAACATATTGCGAATTCGATTGAAGATTCTAATGAGATTATTCGTGATAGCAGAAATCGTGAAAATTTGAAAAAGATAATGCTACAATGCATTGACGTAATACAGGATCAAATAACACAGCGGTTTAATGCGCAAAACTATATCTGTGCCATGCAAATTGTAGATCAAAACTATTTGATTCCTTCACTGATCAGACTGATCGCTTAGAGAATTGTTTCAGGGCAGTAAAAGAATTCTTCCTTATGATACAGGTATCTAAACTAAAAACTGAGCTGAAAGTCATTTCGAAAGATTCCGATATTGGTAAAATTACACAGTGTACTGAACTCTTCCGATTTTTGTTGGCAAATTGTTTGACTGAGACTATGTCCGAGACCACGAAAATGCTCCAAATCCTTTTAAGCTCTCCAGTTACGAGTACAGAGGCTGAGCGATGTTTGTCAACTCTTAAGCGAATCAAAACCTGTCTTACTCTTGTAGCTTATTAATTCCTCATTATGTTTTCAGTGAACAATGCCTCAATAAAATTTATTATCATAGTCCATGATACATGGTCTGGAGTATAGGTCATGTCTATACTCTATTAGGATCTAGGAAGATGCTACATATATTTTTTCTAGAATGCAAAGTTAATTTCAGTAATATGTATTTATTTAAATTGACCTTGAATTCCAGAAAAATGTTAATGCACTAATCCAGTAAATACAAAATTAGAACAGCCCTGAGTCAAGCGGATGCTGAGTTGAACGTAAATGAATGATTGTGCTTAAGTATGTAGCACATAGGCAGATGGATGATTGATAATTCGATAACGAGTAATTGGTAGTATATTTTTTCGTTTGAGTGATCGAAGAACTTCGGTTTGGGCTCACAATTGTGCCTGGTGTCAACATCTTTTGAAATAGAAAATAAGGATGTATTGTATAGGCCTATAGTATTCTTCTGTTTTAATGATGATTATTTCTTAATATGCTTTTCCATCCTTTCAGCAACACCGAGTTGACACGAACACTGAGGAAGAGAGAGTTGGTTGTTTGGTGGGAGAGGCGTTGAAAAGGATAAAGCAGATAGAGCAGAAAAAATGCTACCAGGTGACCAAAATAGTGTCTGGAGGTACGTCACGACATTGTGATTAACTGTTCGACTACTCTACTTCTTTCTTGTTATCAACAATGTGAGAGACAACTTAGGAAAACACAAACTTTTCTAGAAAGAAACAAGGTAAGCTAATAAAAACGAATAATAATTTAATAGTTTGCCTTGTCACTGAATTCACTATTCACATTGCTATGTTTTATATTGCCTTTGTATCTTGTCAGGTCACTCTCTTTATTATAGATTGCTACGGGTGAGTTAGTACGGGTGAGACCCAGTACTATCTTTCAAAATTTTAATATCTCTTGTATTTTTATTCAGTAATTTTGCACATGTATTACTTTTTCTATGAGGCTTTTATATGAAATATTTACATGTTTTTGTGGCGATGTGATTTTCGAATTCCTGTCTCATAGTTATTTTGATGATCGATGTATTTTGAACGAAATTAATTATCTGTAAGAACAGATTGATGTTAACCATCGATACACTTGACTATGTCTACCAGAAATGATGAATTTTTCTAGATTGTGTCTTGATTACTTCAATACCGTATTTCCTCGAGTAGGCTATAACCCTAGCTTATTATAGGCTTACTAGCTCACCAAATGCAACAATTATCCAATGCATATGACGATTCCCAAAACCTCGTCAAACGTTTCATTCCGCCTTAAAATATTTAATAATTGTTTGAATCAATGTTCTGTGGTACAGAACATATTGCAAAAACAAAAAACAAGGAAATTTGGCAATTATGAGTCAAAGCGTTCACCTAATTGTAAAAAACATGTATCTAATTCTTGATGCGCCTAAGCAACATCGATCAAAATTCATATGCGGATTCTCAATTTTTTATGAAACGTTTCAATTTGTTATAAAAGACTTTGTAATTATATCTGATTAGAGTGAAACATTTGTCAACCGTTTCCAATTTATTTTTGATTTTTACTATAATTTGTCATATACTTTCATATCTGTCATACATCTATCAAATGATAAATTTGATGAATCATACAAATTTAGAACGATAGACAAATGACTCACTCTTATCAGATATAATTATTAATTATAAAATACTTGATCACAGAATGAAGCGTTTCATAAAAGTTTAAGAATCTGCATATGAATTTTGATCGATATTGCACGTGCGTATCAAGAATAAGAGACATGTTTATTTACGATTAGGTACAATTTGTAAAATTGAATATGAAACCATCGGGTAGGTAGACTATATTCGAGATAATACGCTACTCACTGTTTGTAACTTCGTAATTTTGTTTAGTATTTGAATCACAAATTGCATCTTTGTTAAGTAAAGTGTGATCAAATTTTTTTGTAAATTTCTTCTTAAGGAAGTCCGTATGATACAAACGGTGCAGGCTGTCAAGTCGTCTGTTTTTTTCTGTTTAGCCTTTTGGCCGAGATTCCGTTTTTTCTGTTTTTAGATGAAGATTCTGTTTTTTTATAGAAATACTATGATAACAAAACTTTGTGCAGCATTAAGTAACAAAATAGCATTAATCATAACAGGCAATGAACATGCAAAGTTGGATAACAGATTTCTTGATTTGCATCTGTATTACGAGGGGTGTTCCAAAAGTTCGTGACGTTTGTTTTTAAGTTCTATACGTCTAATTATAAGTTAATGAATATATAAGCGCAGTTTTGATTACTTCTGAATATTAGTTGTACGAGGAAAAAAGCCTGAGTTCCATATTTAATAATTTATTTACCAAAAATACATTTTGATTAAATCGCAAAATCAGCTGACTTCTATTTCTTCAGAACGAACTATTCCGTATTGTTTATTTTCAATAGGCTCATATGCCATTTTTCGGCACATATTTTGTAGTGATAATGATATATACCAGTAATGAATTTCCCTGACCCGTAGTATATTTTGAATATTCAATTCAGGCACTAATTTTTCCAAATAATTTCAATTTCAATATGATTAAGAATTCTGTGTTGGTGTTTTTTCCGATTTCGCATTGTTTTTCCCCGATTCAGCCGTCTGTTTTTTTCTGTTTTTCTCCAATTCAGCTGTCTTTTTTTTCTGTTTTTCGGGAAATTGACGATTGACAGCCTGAACGGTGTTGTCGTATCAGTTAAGAAAATTTTTGTTTTATAGAGAAATAAGTAGCGCTATGATCCAAACGGTGTGATCATATCATTTTTGTAAATTCTGTATTTAATTACAATATTCGTCTGTACTCTCCTGTTTTTGATATAAACTTCTAAGGAAAAGCATGGGTATAGATTTAATGTAACGATAATTGGGTTAAATACCTACTTGAGTGGCGCAAATTTAAGTCGTCTAATAAGTCGTCTAAAAAAGGTCACCCTATCGGACAAATTAGATCCAGTTTAGGACGTCTGGCGCAAGACGACTATTAGTCGTCTATTTGTTAAAGGGGATAGATGCCACATCATTTGTGAAGATGGTAAGTAGCCATTTGTTAATGCATGTACTCGGACCGTTCATTGTACATCAGGCATGGGCAGCCGCTCTGACTTCGGTCTTCTACAGTTAGCTCGCCAAATATTTGCTCTTAGGCATCACTCACAGCCCTCTATCATCAGTGGATCAGTTATTTGGCCGGAAAACAATAGATATTGTAATTATTGATCCTTTTTTGCTTTATATTTATTATCCTCGATACAACTTGTATGGTAATATGCAGCTCTTATATATTTATATCCTCAATTGTTGCTGATCCTAGTTTGATTATTTTGATTTTTGGGAAGATCATGAGTACCTGAAACTCAATTCTCTATACTTAAGCTGCATTAAATGAGTAAGTCATTGCCAAATATTTGTTTGAATTGAGAACATATTTTTTGGGACACTGAAAGTGCCAGTATACTATCCAAATATTCTTTCAAAACAAGAAATTTTCACAAGTCGAGAGACTAGTCTGCTTCTGCATATTCGGACAGAACGTTTACGGAGACTCTTATGCTATCTGCTTCACGCTTTGAAAACTCTCTCCTCTCACTAACATAAAATGCACATGTATTTCTCATGTATTTTCAGAGTCACTTCAACAAGTGAGGGATCAGTCCAAAAGATTGGAAGAGAAAGGAGATCTCGATTCCACAGACGTAGAGGGACCGCGAACAGTAAGAGAGCCTGATTTCTTTATCGAACTTCAGGAGCCAAGAAAGAAGAATAACCCAACCAAGCCAAGAAGCAAAATAGCAGGACCTCCATCTTCCAAAGCACCGGCCGTTGAACACGAACTAGCAACAGTTCCAACAGACGAAAATGTTCAATGGCAATGTAACACCGAATCCGATTGCTATTTCTCTTCATCAGATAGGCGATCTAGCTGCAACCATTGTTAACCGTCGTCCGGTGTTTGGGGTGATTTTAGTCACCCCAACTAAATTGATACGTTTGTAAAAGTAATAGCCATGGATAAAATACCTCAGAATTTCATGACTTTACTACGTTTCTATCCAAGTTGTTATGTCTTTACTTGTTTTCATGTCCGCATAGTCTAACAGAATTTATCTTGTTTTATAGATAGATAGGTGCTTGGGGTGACTTCAGTCACCCCAAGAAACTAGCAAATGATGGTGCTGATTCTTGTATCTTTTTATGGAAAATACAATTTCAGTTGCTGGTTGCTGGTTTCCGATAACTAGAGATCAAGTTTTCTGCGTCGTCATTAGCTTTTTTTCAAAGGTCTACACATCAATCACGAGATAGATGTTTATGCAAGGGAATTGTTTACTTTCATGCAAAAATATTGTAGAATAAAGCATCAAAGTATAGTTGAATTTTGTACAGTAAATCGACAACCGTACAAATTTTTGTATTGTTTGACTATGGCATTAAGAATTAAGCTCGGTAAAACAAAATTCCGAATTATTTGATATTTCGCAATAATGTGAAACTCACGTGTTTATCGATATTAATTGCTCATAGTCTAATAGAGCACATAACCACGCGTGGTTTCTGAAATTCCATCAATGAAATTAGTGTTACAAACCGTTGTGGTAATGATATGGTATTGGACTGATATTTTTCTTGTTTGTGGTTGCTTAGAAAATATTCGTGTGAGAGACGTACTTCAGCATGTTATTATAAGCAGTAAAATGCTTTTAGTATGAACCAGGTGGAAAGTTGATTGCAAATATTGTCATTATTGGTATTCCACTGTCATCAGTATTTTGGCATGGTCATGAACATGATATAAACTTAGGTTTGCACATGCAGACTACATCCGCCAATAGGCCAATACATCCGCTGAAATAACTACCACATGAGGCTATTACTAAAACACACCGAGAGCCAAAATGAAAATTGCTAAAATACACCGAACCCCAAAATATCACATAAGGAGGCATTTTCAAGTCAAATAACCGATATAACCGATATATATATATCTCGCCACAAAACTCGGCCCTAACCTTCTCAGGATCATTATCAAGAGCGCTTCAAAACACAACAGCCAAAGGGCAACTCTGGACAGAGATGAATAATGCTATTGAAACCGGTGTAGAAATAACATAAAATAAAGATTTTAGACGCATTTTGGCTTAGGGGTGCGGCAATCATCCACCTTCCCTTATATATAGGTGGTCCACCTATAGTACTATCGACCTAAGAAGGAGCGGGACGCCGAAGTACTGTCTTGATTGCTTGTATTTAACTTTATAATAGAAACTCGACCTTAACACAAAGGGGAGCTGCTTTGCCTGATCTTTCTGAAGCAATCATAATCATTCGTGGTTTTTCAAAAAACCCAATATAACATAGTTTTTGCTTGTTCTAAGCTACCGGTAGTGCTTCAATCGCTGAAATTGGCTTCAATTATTGTTTCCTATTATACAAGATCTTATCTGAAAGTAGGCCTATACATGTGCGCCTTATCCGCGAAGTGCGCCTTATCTGTTGTCAAAATCGAAATTATATAAAAATAGGCTTGTGCGCCTTATAGGCCGGAAAGTACGGTACATTTGTTTTTATTTCTAAACCACTAAATTAGTTTACGTCCGTAAAATTGGATTTTATCAACGAAGGCCTGTTTGACAAAAATTATGGATAAAAAAATGTACCATCTTGCTTTTTCTGCTCTGTAGTAGTATTAGAAATCAGCAAATCGCTCAAGTATCCCTTCAAGTCGCTATGGTATCCTGCCAAGCAACTGATGCACCAAAGCCTAAACATGAGATAGAATGACCAGTACATGATTGATTTTTTGTTGGATGCATAGGGGGAAGGCAGGTCTACCACTATCAACCATTATCAGCTATTGACAAATAAGACCAGGTTAACGACATCAAATCAAAACAATGCGATACTCTGAAATAGATATGGAGATATATCGTGTTTTCCGAATTTCCCGAGGTTCAAACTAAGTACGCCGTTAAAGAAATTGTTTAATAAGACCAGCTTAGTTAATGATTGAAATGATCACCATGAACAAAAATAAATTTTGCGCATTATTCAAATGTGAGTAGTGCAGTTGACCTATAAAAATGCTAGGAATACAGTTTTAGAGCAAGTTATTCAAGTAAAAAATCTACTTTCATTGAATTTCATTGTGATTTCAAGACGAAGGATATTAGATAGGCCAAACATACTAAAAGATCGGCAACGCGATTTAGTTTCTTAATTTGGTTTTCGTTCCCCAAAATTCTCAGTATTTCAGGAGAAGTTTCAAAATGGTTGCATAGACAACGGCGCGCAAACGACACATCGGATAAACCCATTTTGGTTAATGAAGAACTATGACAATCATATAATAATAGTGTCATATAATGAAGAGTTTTCCAATTGATTGAATTAAAAACATTCGATGCGTCCACCAAGAGCTTCACTATAATAGGCCTACTTCAAAATATGACATAAAAATGTATGGTTATGTTTCCTGATTGTTGATAACCAGCGCTCGAGATAATAATATCTTAACGTAGATAGGCCTATACACTTTCATATATACTACATTATTTGCCAAGTATCTGCCTCAAAACCTTACTTCCAATCGGTCTCACTACAAGATTTTTGCTATGCGCAGTAAGCTGACATGAAAATATGATCGTCAACATGTGCTAAAAAATTAGACATCCACAAGCTTAAAATTGTATTGGACTTCCTTTTTTGCAGATGCGAGCGGCAGAACGGAAAGCCTTGAAGCAAATGAAGTGAGTTTAATTATGAATCAATGTTTGCAATGTCTATGTTTTGATCAGAATTCTGCACTCATGAATACGTTATCATGTAAATTTCTCGGTCGAGTAACATCAAGCAAAGCATTCTCATTGACAGCAGTTTTAGCTATAAAGTGAAGGAAGCAGATCCCTAGGACGAGTAAATACAAGTAGACTAGACTTCACAGCAAACATAGACAAATATGGATGAATTCAAAACAAACAAATTATTTTTGTAATTTTCCTAATGCAGCATATTGATTTTGATGATGTTTAATTCGCCAAACTCCTGATCATAATCTGTAGCATTGGCTTTTTTCTTTAACGTAAGAAAGACAAGCATATTCACGATTATTAAGGCTGGCCTGACACAACCGTGAAGGCCAGGTGCCTAAATTAGTTCATACTGATTTCAAATTTTGATTTTTAGTATTTTGTAGATGACAATTCTCGTTTCATTGAGTAATTGGGTATTTTTCTATTGAGTGTCATTGAGCGAAAGTGTCATTAACTGATTAAAAGACGAATTTCTGTTGATGAATCTTGATTCACTGTAAAGTGTAAAAGTTGTTTTTTCGAAAAAACATGATATTATTATGACAACCGGTACAATAATACAGGGTGAGTAAAAAAAAACGTTATTTGAAGTTTGTGAAAAATCTATCTGAATTGTCATTCTGATTTCTTTCTCAAGTTGACTGATTGAATTTCTATGGTTTTATTTTCCATATCCAAGCACCAAATCAATGCTCTAAGTTCAAAAAATTCGAATTCATATCATCGAACGAATGGCTTCTGTACATAGTTTATACAAGTGTATGTACAAGTATTCATTTAGTGCTTCATTCATGCCAAACTATGATGGAAAGGAAGGCAAGGCTTGTTGCATGGGCGGTTACATTCAACAATGTGTCCGAAGCAAGGAGAAAATACATGGATGAATTTCATGAGGAAGCCCCGCCTCCACCTCGTTGGATGAAGAAATTCCTTACGTATGGGGATATGAATAAGCGTGAAAAAGGAAGTGGTCGTCCAGTGACGATATCTTTACCTCCATCAAGCCGATAATTGAAGATGACCCGAACGTTTCTACGCGTCGCATAAGCAACACGCTTGGAGTCTCGCAAAGTAGCGTCGTTCGCTGTCTTCATAAGAAAAAGTATCATCCCTATAAGCCAACCTTCGTCCAGGAACTCTCAGATGACGATCACGACCGACGTCTCGAATTCTGTCAATGGATCCTCAATTCCTCACTTCAGCATCCTCAATTCCATCTCCGAATAGTTTTTTCCGACGAAGCTGTCTTTCATGTGAATGGAACTGTAAATAAGCACAATCTGCACTACTGGAGCACTGAGAACCCTAAAGCTTTCGTCGAAAAGCTTCATGACCGGAGATCTGTCACTGTATGGGCCATGATAGACCATACTGGAGTGCTGAGTTACGACATCAGTGAACTAACGATGAACAGCGATCGGTACTGCAATGTTCTGAAACAGCATGTTATTCCCTTCTTGCGACGAAACGAAAACCAGAGCAGATTCTATCAACAGGATGGAGCCCCTCCCCACTACATCAACGCAAGTCGAAGAATCCTCGACGAAAATCTGACGGGTCGGTGGATTGGTCGAAGAGGAACAGTTGAGTGGCCACCCCGTTCTCCAGACCTTACTGTTTGCGACTTCTTCCTGTGGGGAGCGTTAAGAGACCGAGTGTATGCGCGACTGCCAAGAAATACGAGAGAACTGACAGCCTGCATTCGAGAGGAAATTACTTCTTTCACATCTAACGCCTGCATGAAGGCCTATGACTCATTTGTTCGACGATGCTCTCTTTGCATTCAGCAGGAAGGTGCTCAGTTTGAGTCGCTGTTGTAACCACAGCTTGTGAGGAGCAGCTTTTTCAATGTTCATAACCGCCTGTTGTTGCATTTTATTGTAACTTATAATAGATATCCCACAAAAGGTAAATAACGTTTTTTTTTACTCACCCTGTATGTCCTTTTCGGGCGGAAGATTTATCAGAAGACGAGTTTCGCGCTTTATGTAAGCATATGGGGCATACCTACGAGACCCATAAAAAGCATTATCGTTTGCCGGATCCTGTCATCGCTTTAGCAAAAGTCAGCAAAATGTTAAAGAAGTCGGAAGAAATCAGACAAAGCCCTACAGGAAAGTGAGTCAAACCTCTGCTATCGGTAATTGTTATGTGACATTTTGTTGTGCTAAATTCACGACGAATTTAAAGAACAGCTTCGATTTGATGTATCTGCTTGATGCAAAAATATAACAAAACATTTTAAGGCCAGATATTTCATTGTTTATTTTTAGACAATCTTTGAATCGTCTGTAAATTTCTTTGACTGTTCCTCATCTTATTATTATACATCCATGAAGATCCAATCACATTTTCGCCTATTTTCAAGCAGCGTTTCGTTGTGTAGAATTCGTGATCGACAATGCAATTGTCCGCCTTTTTCTATTATTGTATTAACAAATCGATGAGAAACTGTTCATAAAAATTACCGACAATTCAACCTGTCCTTTTCTATTATTGTATTAACAAATCGATGAGAAACTGTTCATAAAAATTACCGACAATTCAACCTGTCCTTTTCTATAACTGTATTAACAAATCGATGAAAAACTGTTCATAAAAATTGCCGACAATTCCACGGTTTGTCCTTTTCTTTTATTGTATTAACAAATTGATGAGAAACTGTTCATAAAAATTGCCGACAATTCAACCTGTCGTTTCCTCAAGTCATTGTGATTTTCAGGTCAATGATCTTGAAAAGAAATACCAGTCGAATTTACCGACTGCTGAATCGATACATTCATGACTACATCTATTGCAGTTAAGTCTACCAATACTGGCTTCATGTTTTCTTAAATTTAATATCAGGGTTCAGACCAGTTCTTCATTTCTTCTTACTCATAGATCCTGTCAGTTTCGTCAGATTTATAAATTGACATCAATTATCTCGTGAATTTAACCTCAGTAATCAATGACATAATGAACTGAAGGTAAATCCTGACCATGTTGATAAACGTCGTTTCATGTCTCTAAAAGAATGATAACTTTGGTAGATAGTCATAATAAGTCGGCGGATATTTGTCTAACATAATTTTGGTCGTTTTCGCAAAAAGTTATTTTCTGTAAGCCATGACTACAAACATTGCAAACAGTGGTACCATCATTGTATGCCAATGATAGGAAATAGTTTTTTTGGCATACAATGTGACAGTCATGCTTGCTTTACTATCGATGCTCACATCGAATTCATGAGGAGCATCAGATTCCGGTCGTTACTTGTTCCATGTCTGGTTAGGTCGAATTCCTTTCATGTTTACATACATTTAACATGACGTTATACATTTATTAAGTCTACGATAAACCAATACTGGCATACAACTTGCACAACCACTGGTTGGATATAGTTCTTGCTTTCACATTGTTGCATTATGTATGCACAATCTGTACTTAGGTCGAATTCCCGTCTAATGATATTGTTACTGTAAATTTCTGGGAACAAATTACTTTCTTTTGCACATTTGCGATGCAAGCTTCTATTCGTTTCGCCGCTTAAATTACTCGCAGCTGGGTGTATTAAGGGTTTTTAAGAACCCCAAAAAGGTCTTGTTGTATATCACTTGCAACTGTCAGTCAAAATTATTGATACCATTACGCAAGCTGATTATGTTTTCTGGATCGTGTTATTTCTCACACAACAGCACGATAAGTTGCATCGCAGTTTGTGCGATACTATTTTGAAGTTGCGTCGTAAATGGTACAAACTTCGTCACTGACTGCGATGCGATACCGTTTCAATCGTTCCCTGTACAGGTATAATCGCTTGTAAGGTCGAATTCCTGTTTTATGACATGCGGACACAATGCATGTTTACGATGTTGTATGGTTCACTAGGCTTTTCTTTTTTTTCAGGTATGAGAGAGAACTGAAAATACTGTGAAAGACTGAAAGAGAACTGTGAAAAAATATACCTTGCAAAATAAAAAGTGGATCGTTTACTGGAATTGTCTTTTTTATTGGGATATCATCTATCATATTTGAGATTAGATTCAGACATAAAAAGAATGATTCAGACATTTCGACTCGTAATGATGATCTGATTGTTGAAAAGCTTTTCTAAATTATAGATTTCCTTGATTTATTCTTAATTAATCTCTAGTGTGTTGTGAAATGCACTACTCATGATCTTTTCAGTATAATACAAATTTATAAATATCCTTAAACAGCTTGCGTGAACTGGCTCATTTTGAGAGTATCGTTTTCCTGTTGAGTAATGGTACCCGTGTATCAGAAAAGTGGAAGTGTAGAAATGATCAAGGTACTTTTCCGCATCTCTGCAATATAATATTTGATGTACTGTAGCTCAAATATATTCAGGAGAGAAGATAAAATGCGAAAGAGCTGATCGCATTGAATACATGTAGATGCGTGTTAGGGTGTTCGTGTCAGAAAAGTTGTCAGAAATTTTGTCGATATGGATCGACAATTGGTATATTTTTCCATTCATACGGCATTGTTTTGAATGATTGTTATAACAACAAAAAGCATTCCAAGATCCCCATATAGCGTTATTTCATTTATTATTGTTTCATGATTGCATTTGTTACTATATTGAGAGAATGTAATATTCACACCCAGCATTGAAGGGAAGCTGAAGGTTTCAATAGCGCTTCAAGGTTATTGCTTAAAAAGGATGCGTAATTCATTTAACTAACTTATTTGCAAACTAGGTGCATTTAAAATTACAGTCTGTCCAAGGTCTACTATTCTACAATGGTAGGAAATCGAGAACGCCATTTTCGTTTGCAGACAAAAAGGTAGAGACTTGCTGAAATAACAAGACAAATAGCCAGACTTCATTCACGAAGTAAAATATTTTCTCACTTCAACATGGAAGAAACATTTCAGAGTCTGGGAGAAACACAAATCAATTACACTATTGATAAGAAAATATTGAACTTGATTGAACGGAGATAGCAAGCGCTCGCTCGATTAAAAAGAACTTCATCCCAAAAGCACGATTAAGTGTTTATTGAAGAAACTCGCCAACGTACATCGAATGTGAACTATCACTTATCAAATCCACCAACTTATGATCAGGTCATTTTAGAAATGGAGCAAGAACGCGAAGCGCAACAACCGGCGCAAGAAACAGAAGCGACACCACACTGAATAACTCTGCGAGGGAAATAGTGATTTATCTAAATGTTGTTATTATTCCACGTCCAAGTAATTCTTTTACTTCTTTTGTTGGAGAGAGACCATATGAGTCAACATAATAGTTTTCTCCATCAGTATTCTTTTGTCCTGCGGACCAATGGATTCCTTTTCTTCTGATGTATGAAGATTTGTTATGAACTTTAACACGTAGTGGGAACCCTCGGTTCTTACTTCAGGTTTATAAGCACAGCAGGTGCTTCGCACATCTTTTGGTACACACCTCTCAATAATCCATGAAAGTTTTTTATTCATAATTGTTTAGCGATTTTCTTTAGATCGAAGTTTGTAGTTGTCTGCCTGCCGCATTCTTCTAGAAACTGAACGAAGGTCCTTTTGTTATAGAAAAAAACGTTCTGATGCAGCTAAAGATTTGGAACCCACCACGTGATTGAATATCTTTGCGGGAGAAAAAACGAGCCGTTATATTCAAGGGCAATGAATGTCCATATTTTGTATTCATCTTAGTGCTTTCAAGAGCTTAAATCACTCATTTTTTAAGCAAAGTTATGGTAAATAGAACGATGAAATTGAGTGATACGTATTTTGAACACTGCGTGTTTTGAAAATCGGCAAAAACTAAAATCGGTAAACTTGATTTAAAAAATTAAATTGATTTAAAAAATGTTTTCAGGAATTTTTCGTAGTCGTTAGTGATTTTCATAATTTTAGTGGTGTGGTGAAACTTGAGAAATTCACAAAATTTACGAAAATTTATCAAAAGTTTGTGAAATTGGATGCGGTAAAAAAATTGAAAAATTTGGGTGGTCTGGGAGCGCCACTTTACCACTACTTTCATCAAGCGGGCTTTTTTACGGCAGTGCCCATACAAACTATGTGCCCATTACAAACTCTGTTTTCCTATCCGGCTACCAACTAACACACTGTCCCGCTGATACACTCTAGGTCTACACCCTCACTTGTCGTACTTCCCCAATTTCCTTATACTACAATTTCGCAGCCATGGCACCCCCCCCCGCTTCATGCTATTTGCGTCTATCTTGTGTGACATCGCCAATTCGTAGGAGACTCGGTCACAGATAGGTTACCCAATTATATTCTTAATGACTCTAATTTCTGTCTCATCATCCTCCCGATTAACCTCAGTACGTGCTGCTCCTTATCTCCCATCTTCAATATATGACTTTCAATTCCTATTTTGAAAAACATATTTATATGTATTCAATTGTACTCTATTCTATAAATCCATGCTATGTTTCTTCAAGCGAAACTTGAACTCCATCTAGGCTGAAGAACTTGTCTGTCTTTTACAGGCTATTTTAGTAGTCTCCGTCCAAGGGGACATGAGGCCCTCCGGCGAAGTCATAATGGGTCAGCAGTCCTGCCCGGTCGAAGTCAGTGTGTTGCTGACTACCAGAAAAGAGGCGGGTATGTCGGAGACCGTGCGACCGATCTCCTTCCTTATTCAACCGGTGCGACCGACATCGTGGTTCGAATGGGCCAGAGCCCAAGGGATCAGTTGTCGTTCCCTCAAGGATGCCCCCGCGTGGCGTGGCTTGTGGAGGGAATCACGCGGAGGTTGGACGCCACTGCGCTTACACACGTCTCCGTCAAAACGATGGCGCCATCGACATTAGCACGGACAAAACCGTGTTTGCGGTCGATCCCCGCATCGGCCGTACAACTAGGGTCATGGACGGAACGTGTGGAATCAAGATGGTTCGACAACGCACTCCAAACTTGGGGTGGGGGAGCCTCTTGCCTCCCTTATCTGTCTGCTCACAGACAGCATCGGCCAGACCTAGCACTGGACGCAGCCGGTGCGCATTACGGCGTCTTTTGCGCGTCAAAAGATGTCGCAGTAATCGTTGTGGCCATTAACGCCGGGGTGGCAGTAAGACACTTGTCGGACCACGTCCAGACGCCGGAGGAGAGGCGCCTGCTGCCGATCCAAGAGGGCCTGGAATCCCAAGATGATGTCCATCAGGTGACGGAGGAGGAGCTGGAAGCCGGAAGCCACCACGGCTTCAAACAAGTGTTGCGGGCCACCCGCGATTACGTAATTAAGGGCTCTGAACACTCACCGGACGTTGCCCTCCTCGGACACGACTCGCTCGAGACGCTGCTGCTGTGTTCCATCCTGTCGGCTGTGCGATCCAGAAGGAGACTACGGCACGGTGGTCCGCGATCACGGACAGCATAATGGAGGTGTTGCAGACATCCCACCGCACCGACTCACCGCCTTCGTGCCACGGAGAATCGCTCGATCGTTCTCCGTTCTCTTAATAACGACTTGCAGGACAATGTCACTGCCGTGGACGGTCAGCATATCCATCCCATTGGGCACTACGCCTACTACAAATCTGGCCACTAGACTTCACAGCGCGACCACACCGCCCGGCGCCAATTACCTCAACTGCTGCAATGGACTATTATTCCCCCGGAGGAGAGACGAATCATCTCCACTGAATGGATCCAGGTGGCACGGGCAACCGTACACGAGATTTTTCCAGAACTACCTTGGAAGTTCATCTTGAATTCCCCACGGACGATTGCGGACAGTCTGCCCGCGTCGTCCATCAAATCAGCCCATCACTTATACGGGACATCAAGCGAGGGCACTCATTGTAAGTTTTTCCTGTACATATACCTCTCTATTTTACTCCTACTAGTATTCTACTAACTACATTTATCACAAAACGTCGCGTTTTCCTTTCTAACTATAATGTATGATGATGTACAACCTGTCACAGCGCTACCACTGACTGGCATTTCTGTGTGTAAACGGTTATTGACAGCATCCCTCTATTTAGTACTATTTCTTGCGGACGCAAGCTACAGCGAGCTACTTTCTGTTGCACAAACCACCAGACTAACCAATTGATCATTTATCTACATAATATTTCTCCTACGATACTTCGCTAATTTGATAATAAAGAGTGCTGGACCGGGCACCTGACGGAGCCAGAGCGCACTACGGCGTCTTTTACGCATCAAAAGATGTCACAGTGCTCGTGGCGGCCATTAACGCCGGAGTGGCCGTAAAACCCGTGTCGGACTACGTCCCGACGCCGGAGGAGGAGAGGCGCCTGTTGCCGATCCAATCGGGCCTGGAATACCACGATGTCCTTCAAGTGACGGACCAGGAGCTCGAAGCCGGAAGCCAGCACGGCTTCAAGCAGGTATTGCGGGCCACCCGCAACTATATCATTAAGGGTTCCGGACACGCACCGGACGTACCGCCATCGTGGACACGAAAAACCACTCGGCCGTCCTCCATCCTTGTAATAACGTCATGCAAGGCAATCCCAGTGCCGGGGACGATCAGCATGTCGATCCCATTAGGCATAACGCCTACTGGAAATCTCGCTAGACGACTTCACAGCGCGACCAGACCGACCGGCACCAACTACTTTAACTGTTGCGCTGGACTATTCGTGTTCCCGGAGGAGCGGCGGATAATCTCCGCCGAATGGCTGCAAGTGTCACGGGCAACCGTGCAAGACATTTTCCCGGGACTACCTTGGGAGTTCGCTACAAATTTTCCACGGACGATTGCGGATATGTCTCCCCGCGTCGTCCGTCAAATCACCCCATCATTCCTACGGGACATTAAGCGAGCGCACGTAGTGTAATTATTTTTCCTGTACAATACCGTTCAATTTTATCCTCCATTATTTCAATAACTACATTTATCACAAAACGGCGCGTTTTCCTTTCTAATTATAATGTACAACGTGTCACAGCGCTACCACTAACTTGCATCTCTATAGCTGCTTATTACTACTGTTGCTTTGCACAAGTAATGATGGTCATGCTTTGCCTATTACCATAGACAATCTGCTCTCGTGTCCCCTGTTCCCTTCCAGATTGTACATGTCTTGCTTCTACTGCGACGAGGTCGTCGCTGCTCATGGTGGATGAAAATGTGATCGTCTTTTGTACGGTTTACATTCAAATTGGTGTTTTGTACTTCATTGCCGAAGTCGGGTCTTACGGACATCTTTTTGAAACATATAGTTTTTACATCTAATTTTGTCCAGCTCAATTAACAACAATGATTACTGCCAACACCTGCACACGCTGCGAGGCGATTAGTAATTTAAGAATCGGAAGTGGCTTTACGGATACCCGACACTTGTCAAGACCTGTCCACGCTACGAGGCAATTAGTAATTGAAGGAGTGGGAGTGGATTCACGAATACGCAACATTTTTATTTTTTTTATTGATGGACTATATAATCGCAGACTCCAACTCCGCCTTCAGACTTCAGCATCGACAACAACCATGCTTGTTCGAGCAGATTCGTATCGAAAACTGTTCATTGCCTGATCTTCTTCACGGAGGGAGAAAACTTGGAGTGGTCATCTCACCCCAAAAAGGCGGTAACATTAATTCTTTATATACTTGTAAATTTATGACCTCAAGTCTCCTCTTGAATATTTGGCATCTCTGCTAGCGCACCTTTAAATTTGCAACGATCTCTTCGTACTCGTATCATAAGGTTGAATTGTTTCCTTTTGTGTGTCTAACATTAACGAACTTTTGAGTTGTTCCTTATACCTTGTATTTCCTTGTTATCTACTTATCAACGTAATTGTCTAAATGCTTATCTCTATATTTGCGTTATAAAACTTTGTTTTTGTTCCGTCAAACGAGACTGGCAAGGCATTGTCCGGTAGTTGGGAATCGAGGTTCAGTAACTTAACATAAACGTCGCCGTAACCTGTCGCTGATCTCTTTTTCTTTCCCGGACAGAACTGCCGGGTCCTGGGTTTCACACCCCGGAGTTGCTCACCCCGTTACACGTAAAAGGATCATACCTAAAATAATAGTGGACTTCCGAGTACGGCGAACGTAATATAAATATTACATCTCTGTTTCAGCTGATCCTAGTCAACATCAAATAATTTCGTTTATTTTTCCCAGTGCACAACTGTTCCAAAAATTCCTTGCTCAGCTGATTTTGGTATTTCGCTTCGTCAGATATTCTCTCTGTCTTTCTCTAGTCCTCATTTTCTCTAGAGTTAAACTTAACGTTGAAAGGTTCAAACCAACAAGTCAATAGTAGCCCTACAAATATATATTCATCTAGACAGCAAACTCACGGATCATCAACTGTCATCAGCAACAGTAGCAAATAAAAGTCATCCGATCTAAGGAGAAATCACCTGAAGCCAAAACCGCCTAACTTCTTTTAATAGTGCTAATAATATACACCGTAGATTAACAATTCAGATTACACCATCAAAATAACAATCTAAAATTACAATCAACCACCAAATTTTAAATTACAATTGGAGGTCTTTCACTCCAGCCTTGCCTGCCAGGACTATCTCGTTTGACGGTTCCCTCCAACGTTTCTCCCATTTGCATCCGTTACGTTTTTCAGGCAATAACTCCGAAGTCTCATTAGGTGTTCTGAGGATCAGGCTACCGAGTTTGACAGAAACATTTTGAAGTTGGTAGGAACCGGTCAAGCTCGTGATATTTAGTTATTGTACAGAGCCCGTTTTTGAGAGTTGTTATTTGTTACCGGCCGGTGGAATTGTCATTGAATTGATTTGATTTTGTCTCTGACTCAGTGATTACACTGAGGGGTTGATTTTGGAAGAAATAGAAATTTGAATTTTGCGCGCTGATTTTTTATTCCCGTGAGAGGAAAGGGGCGGCCGGAAAAGCTACCGGTAGTATTGTTCATTGTTTGATTGATTGGCCAGCCCGTGCTGCACCATTGCACCGTTTGGGACGTGTCGAGTCCCCTGATAGCCTGATTGCATACCTTCCAACGTATATATACGCCGGTGTGTCCAGCACACATATCAAACTCTATACGGTACTGTATTGTACTTAGAATTACCAAGTCGAAATCCTCAGAACTCCTAACTAATATATTCGTACGCAGAGATAGAGGAGACTTAGGTTATAGTATCTGAAATTACTTTTGCTACTGCAGTAACTATATCAAGTACCTATCAGTCGGACATTAACTGCCAACACCAGCTATCATAAACATAATTAATGATACTTGCCTGGTCTCAGACAAATCTCTTCCAGTCGGACTTCCAACCGACACTGGTTACCACAAATAAAATCAATTTTTCGAATACTTGCCTGGTCGGACAATACCGACAATAAGAAATTTCAATCTGCAAAGCCCATTAATTTTACTTCTGCAAAGACATAAAATATTTTTGTAATTTTGTGTTTCACAGTCAGTGGCATCGCTAAGGTGATACCTGGGTACGGGTTTATGTGTATTTTGCTTCATTCTTGTGTCTATATCTACATATACCGTCTACTTATTCTATACAGTATACTGTACTTACTTTTTAATCAAAATTTTGCATTTTCTTCAATTTGTATTTGTATATCTTTGATAATTAGATATTCCATGTTCCGTCTATAACTACCACTACTAGTAATTTGACGCGAATACCCATCTGCTTTCACCCACACTTAGCAATCAGTTGAGTGGATTGTGGTAGCCACCCACACAATAGAAATAGCGTTTTCATCGCGGACATACACCTAACCACCCGCGAACTACTATCACTCAAGCGCAATCTCACTCCGATTATTTTTCATCCAAGTTGCGTACCAGTTCAATTTCTTCGACTAATAGTGTAGTTAACAATTAGTGTAATCAACAAAGCATTTCTGTGTGTAAACGGTCATCGACAGCATCCCTCTATTTAGTACTATTTCTTGCGGACGCAAGCTACAGCGAGCTACTTTCTGTTGCACAAACCACCAGACTAACCAATTGATCATTTATCTACATAATATTTCTCCTACGACACTTCGCTAATTTGATAATAAAGAGTGCTGGACCGGGCACCTGACGGAGCCAGAGCGCACTACGGCGTCTTTTACGCATCAAAAGATGTCGCAGTGCTCGTGGCGGCCATTAACGCCGGAGTGGCCGTAAGACCCGTGTCGGACTACGTCCCGACGCCGGAGGAGGAGAGGCGCCTGTTGCCGATCCAATCGGGCCTGGAATACCACGATGTCCTTCAGGTGACGGACCAGGAGCTCGAAGCCGGAAGCCAGCACGGCTTCAAGCAGGTATTGCGGGCCACCCGCAACTACATCATTAAGGGTTCCGGACACGCACCGGACGTACCGCCATCGTGGACACGAAAAATCACTCGGCCGTCCTCCGTCCTTGTAATAACGTCATGCAAGGCAATCCCAGTGCCGGGGACGATCAGCATGTCGATCCCATTAGGCATAACGCCTACTGGAAATCTCGCTAGACGACTTCACAGCGCGACCAGACCGACCGGCACCAACTACTTTAACTGTTGCGCTGGACTATTCGTGTTCCCGGAGGAGCGGCGGATAATCTCCGCCGAATGGCTGCAAGTGTCACGGGCAACCGTGCAAGACATTTTCCCGGGACTACCTTGGGAGTTCGCTACAAATTTTCCACGGACGATTGCGGATATGTCTCCCCGCGTCGTCCGTCAAATCACCCCATCATTCCTACGGGACATTAAGCGAGCGCACGTAGTGTAATTATTTTTCCTGTACAATACCGTTCAATTTTATCCTCCATTATTTCAATAACTACATTTATCACAAAACGGCGCGTTTTCCTTTCTAATTATAATGTACAACGTGTCACAGCGCTACCACTCACTTGCATCTCTATAGCTGCTTATTACTACTGTTGCTTTGCACAAGTAATGATGGTCATGCTTTGCCTATTACCATAGACAATCTGCTCTCGTGTCCCCTGTTCCCTTCCAGATTGTACATGTCTTGCTTCTACTGCGACGAGGTCGTCGCTGCTCATGGTGGATGAAAATGTGATCGTCTTTTGTACGGTTTACATTCAAATTGGTGTTTTGTACTTCATTGCCGAAGTCGGGTCTTACGGACATCTTTTTGAAACATATAGTTTTTACATCTAATTTTGTCCAGCTCAATTAACAACAATGATTACTGCCAACACCTGCACACGCTGCGAGGCGATTAGTAATTGAAGGATCGGAAGTGCCTTTATGGATACCCGACACTTGTCAAGACCTGCCCACTCTGCGAGGCAATCAGTAATTTAAGAATCGGAAGTGGCTTTACGGATACCCGACACTTGTCAAGACCTGTCCACGCTACGAGGCAATTAGTAATTGAAGGAGTGGGAGTGGATTCACGAATACGCAACATTTTTATTTTTTTTATTGATGGACTATATAATCGCAGACTCCAACTCCGCCTTCAGACTTCAGCATCGACAACAACCATGCTTGTTCGAGCAGATTCGTATCGAAAACTGTTCATTGCCTGATCTTCTTCACGGAGGGAGAAAACTTGGAGTGGTCATCTCACCCCAAAAAGGCGGTAACATTAATTCTTTATATACCTGTAAATCTCTGACCTCAAGTCTCCTCTTGAATATTTGTCATCTCTGCTAGCGCACCTTTAAATTTGCAACGATCTCTTCGTACTCGTATCATAAGGTTGAATTGTTTCCTTTTGTGTGTCTAACATTAACGAACTTTTGAGTTGTTCCTTATACCTTGTATTTCCTTGTTATCTACTTATCAACGTAATTGTCTAAATGCTTATCTCTATATTTGCGTTATAAAACTTTGTTTTTGTTCCGTCAAACGAGACTGGCAAGGCATTGTCCGGTAGTTGGGAATCGAGGTTCAGTAACTTAACATAAACGTCGCCGTAACCTGTCGCTGATCTCTTTTTCTTTCCCGGACAGAACTGCCGGGTCCTGGGTTTCACACCCCGGAGTTGCTCACCCCGTTACACGTAAAAGGATCATACCTAAAATAATAGTGGACTTCCGAGTACGGCGAACGTAATATAAATATTACATCTCTGTTTCAGCTGATCCTAGTCAACATCAAATAATTTCGTTTATTTTTCCCAGTGCACAACTGTTCCAAAAATTCCTTGCTCAGCTGATTTTGGTATTTCGCTTCGTCAGATATTCTCTCTGTCTTTCTCTAGTCCTCATTAGTAGTCAGCAAATACGCAAAAGCACAGGACGGCGTTCTGTGCATTCTACATGTAAATACACAATTAGAATTGAGTGGGCGTCGGGGCGGTTCGCGTGAGTCACCGGGCCGGGGCATGCACAGTATAGGATGTCGGGGCGGTTCGCGTGAGTCACCGGGGCGGGGCGCGCCCCGATGTCCGGAGTATATAAAGCCTAGGGTGGAGTTGTCGGGTACCAATTGTCTCATTCCGACTCTACTGTCTTCAATCTGTTATACTATGAGTTACCAAGCCCCCAGCTATGACGCGCCCCATGTCTGTGAATATGTGGAGTGTGTGCGCGAGCGCACCCAATGTCTGGGTTCAGCGTGTCATATGGACACACAAGTGGACAATCTGTGTGTCATCCAATCGATCAACGTCTGTTGCCGCGACGGCTCGTTTATGAAGGATTTCCAGAACGTGATGCGCTGGATCACATATCCGGATCACTGGCTCACCCGGCAAGAGCAAAAGTGTGTGTTCCGGGATATCCCAATATTCTACGGGGATGAGATCCTGATTGATTGTGACGCTTACGTCGTGATCCAGCGCAGCCGTGTCTATATGGATACGTGTACTATAGAAACATTCTACTTTAATGACTTTAATGTGCACACGTGTGAAGAGGCGGAGCATCCAGTCTACAGCGATCCCCGTGGATTTTACATGTATCCCGGGGATGTGATTGTCTGGTTTAACTGGAACAAGACAGTCATTCGTCGAGCGAGACGGGAGGAGGGGATGCCCCTAATTGTGGAAATGGAGGAAGCGAGACCAACGGACGTGGCACCCTACACGACAAGACGATTTCGAAGAGACACGCGCCGAATGGAATGGGTGGAAGTTATTGTGATTGGTGTGTGGGAGGATGAGGAGATCCCTCGAGAAGAAGAGTTAAGTGAGATCTTGATGTGGGAGAATGCGCTCATTCACCGTATGAAGGAGGCGCGGCAAGTAAAACTACGGCGTGAATGGGGTCTATCAGCCCATTTGCCCATAATGACATTCATGCATGGTTCAACATCCCAAAAACAGCAATGGGAGGAGTTGGAGAGCCGAATGCTAACAATGGATGTGGAGCGACTAGAGGAGGAGATTTTGCAGCGGGAGCGAGTAATGCGTGATGTAAAGAAGAAGGAGCGAGAAGAGGCAAGGAAGCGGGTGATTCTCCAGGACAAGTGTGAGGAAGACAAGAGTGAGGAAGACCAGACTGTGAACATAGACATATCATACATACCTTCATGTAGTAAGGAAACATGGGTGTAAAGACTTTTTTTTCAATTGTGACTGACTCATCAATAAAAGTACATCAAACGGTCGTTGTATGTTTTTGGTGTATTGGGGAAAGCATAGGATGGGAGTATAAAAGGAAAGGGGTTAGGGTTAGGAGAGTGAAGAATGATTAGGTTTCCAGAGCGGTGTAGAGAAGCAGCCGGACCCTGCGCGGTCCCAGAACCCACAGCACCAAATCGATCTGGACGAAGAGGACGAGGCCGCCCTACTCGACGAGGACGAGCTTCAACAACTCATAATTGAAATTGGTGACGAATTACAGTTCCTGCTTGATAATCCGCCGGATCCGCAGCCGCCGCCTCCTCCGCCTGGGCCGCTTTCACCAATCATCGGATCCAATCCCCCGCCGCCACCACCGGACATACCCGGCGCGGGTTCAGCTTCAGACTCTTGGACGTTTTACTGGGATCAGCTCTTGCGCTTAA
Organism: Prostheceraeus crozeri; assembly: GCA_907163375.1. NCBI lineage: Eukaryota > Metazoa > Platyhelminthes > Polycladida > Euryleptidae > Prostheceraeus > Prostheceraeus crozeri. Next base: position 32,501 of record CAJQUW010001674.1, on the reverse strand, counting down.
TAGTTCAGATACTCAAGCTTCCAGAAATACCACACGATTGGGAGATCGTGCAAATTCTAAAAGGACAGCCAGTGGATCGCAGAGATGCGGACAATATGGATGATGACGATGTCCTCTCAATAAGTACCGATTCGGATGACAACTTCGAAGATGACAACGATCTTCCACAAATGGAGTCCCGTGGGATCGTCCATAATTTGTCGCGGGTGAAATTACGCCCCCAAGCTTGAAAACTACACGAGCCAGAGCACCAACTCAATGGATTGGTAAGTTCTCTGCACAAATCAATACCGGTTTTGCGATGTATGTTAAAAACAACTTACGAGCTTCAGTCGGTAAGGGTAAGAGACATTTCCTCTCTTACGATCACCAAATTGTCATGAATGATATCATTCAACAGCTGATAGATCAGGATATAATTGAATCAACTTCAAAGCGCTCACCGTTTTGCTCATATCCTTTCCTAGTGCCGAAATCTAATGGTACGGTCCGTTTCATTGTTGATTATAAGCACCTTACTAATTTTATGATCACAACGAATATGTCGGTGCCACCCTTTCCACGTGATTTCCGTTCAGTGAGACTATCGAAGATTGACCGAGCAATAGTGATTGATCAATCAATAGTCAATCAATAGTGATTGACGAGTCAATAGTAGCCCTACAAATATATATTCATCTAGACAGCAAATTCACGGGTCATCAACTGTCATCAGCAACAGTAGCAAATAAAAGTCATCCGATCTAAGGAGAAATCACCTGAAGCCAAAACCGCCTAACTTCTTTTAATAGTGCTAATAATATACACCGTAGATTAACAATTCAGATTACACCATCAAAATAACAATCTAAAATTACAATCAACCACCAAATTTTAAATTACAATTGGAGGTCTTTCACTCCAGCCTTGCCTGCCAGGACTATCTCGTTTGACGGTTCCCTCCAACGTTTCCCCCATTTGCATCCGTTACGTTTTTCAGGCAATAACCCCGAAGTCTCATTAGGTGTTCTGAGGATCAGGCTACCGAGTTTGACAGAAACATTTTGAAGTTGGTAGGAACCGGTCAAGCTCGTGATATTTAGTTATTGTACAGAGCCCGTTTTTTGAGAGTTGTTATTTGTTACCGGCCGGTGGAATTGTCATTGAATTGATTTGATTTTGTCTCTGACTCAGTGATTACACTGAGGGGTTGATTTTGGAAGAAATAGAAATTTGGATTTTGCGCGCTGATTTTTTATTCCCGTGAGAGGAAAGGGGCGGCCGGAAAAGCTACCGGTAGTATTGTTCATTGTTTGATTTATTGGCCAGCCCGTGCTGCACCATTGCACCGTTTGGGACGTGTCGAGTCCCCTGATAGCCTGAATGCATACCTTCCAACGTATATATACGCCGGTGTGTCCAGCACACATATCAAACTCTATACGGTACTGTATTGTACTTAGAATTACCAAGTCGAAATCCTCAGAACTCCTAACTAATATATTCGTACGCAGAGATAGAGGAGACTTAGGTTATAGTATCTGAAATTACTTTTGCTACTGCAGTAACTATATCAAGTATCTATCAGTCGGACATTAACTGCCGACACCAGCTATCATAAACATAATTAGTGATACTTGCCTGGTCTCAGACAAGTCTCTTCCAGTCGGACTTCCAACCGACACTGGTTACCACAAATAAAATCAATTTTTCGAATACTTGCCTGGTCGGACAATACCGACAATAAGAAATTTCAATCTGCAAAGCCCATTAATTTTACTTCTGCAAAGACATAAAATATTTTTGTAATTTTGTGTTTCACAGTCAGTGGCATCGCTAAGGTGATACCTGGGTACGGGTTTATGTGTATTTTGCTTCATTCTTGTGTCTATATCTACATATACCGTCTACTTATTCTATACAGTATACTGTACTTACTTTTTAATCAAAATTTTGCATTTTCTTCAATTTGTATTTGTATATCTTTGATAATTAGATATTCCATGTTCCGTCTATAACTACCACTACTAGTAATTTGACGCAAATACCCATCTGCTTTCACCCACACTTAGCAATCAGTTGAGTGGATTGTGGTAGCCACCCACACAATAGAAATAGCGTTTTCATCGCGGACATACACCTAACCACCCGCGAACTACTATCACTCAAGCGCAATCTCACTCCGATTATTTTTCATCCAAGTTGCTTACCAGTTCAATTTCTTCGACTAATAGTGTAGTTAACAATTAGTGTAATTAACAAAGCATTTCTGTGTGTAAACGGTCATCGACAGCATCCCTCTATTTAGTACTATTTCTTGCGGACGCAAGCTACCGCGAGCTACTTTTTGTTGCACAAACCACCAGACTAACCAATTGATCATTTATCTACATAATATTTCTCCTACGACACTTCGCTAATTTGATAATAAAGAGTGCTGGACCGGGCACCTGACGGAGCCAGAGCGCACTACGGCGTCTTTTACGCATCAAAAGATGTCGCAGTACTCGTGGCGGCCATTAACGCCGGAGTGGCCGTAAGACCCGTGTCGGACTACGTCCCGACGCCGGAGGAGGAGAGGCGCCTGTTGCCGATCCAATCGGGCCTGGAATACCACGATGCCCTTCAGGTGACGGACCAGGAGCTCGAAGCCGGAAGCCAGCACGGCTTCAAGCAGGTATTGCGGGCCACCCGCAACTACATCATTAAGGGTTCCGGACACGCACCGGACGTTGCCCTCGATCACGGACCGCATAATGGAAATGTTGCGAACATCCCACGGCACGGACGTGCAGCCATCGTGGCCACGAAAAATCACTCGGCCGTCCTCCGTCCTTGTTATAACGTCATGCAAGGCAATCCCAGTGCCGGGGACGATCAGCATGTCGATCCCATTAGGCATAACGCCTACTGGAAATCTCGCTAGACGACTTCACAGCGCGACCAGACCGACCGGCATCAACTACTTTAACTGTTGCGCTGCACTATTCGTGTTCCCGGAGGAGCGGCGGATAATCTCCGCCGAATGGCTGTAAGTCAGCGCTGTCAAACATTCCATTCAGAAGCGCTGGAACGCTTTTCGTAACAAGGATTATGCCTCTTATCATCATTGGAAAGAAAAAACCAAATCATTAATATCAGCTGCAAAACAAAACTGGTCGTCGAAAGCAAAAAGCAATTCTAAGAATTTGTGGAATGTGGCCAATTCTACGATCGGATCAAAGAAACAGAATAAAATCTTTTCAATAATCAATCAATTTGATTCTGTTGAAACAGCGGTTAGCGCAATAAATAAGTATTTCACGTCTGTGTTTGTCCAGCATACCAATAGAGCATTTGATGCAAACAAACTGCCGCCTATTGAAAATGATAACCCATGGGATGTGAAGATCACCGTATCTGAAATTGAAGAAAAACTGCGAAAGTTGAAAGCAAGTAAGGCAATGGGTAGTGATGGTATACCTTCTTTGTTGTACAAGGTTTCTGCTGAAGCTTTAGCTGGTCCCTTGGCTCACATTTGTAGCTTTTCTATTTCAGAAAAGCGATATCCGAGAAGGTGGAAGTTGGCACACATTTGTCCAGTTCCAAAGACATCAGCCACCGACGTCAACAATTTGAGACCCAAATCATTGCTCCCTGCTCCTTCAGTTTATCAAAAATTCATGGACAACATTGGTAGTCACCAGTTTGGTTCACGGCCAGCAAGCTCAACAACATGTGCGATCATCAGTCTTCTGAATCATGCGTTGTCCTCTTTAGAGGCAACAGACATTTCTGGTCTCACATGAATTAATACTTCGGAGGCTGGCTCAATTCAATTTCCCACAGGATTTCATACAGTGGGTACAAAGCTATTTATCTGAACGAACTCAGGCTACACGCGTAGGCTGCTCAGTGAGCACATCAACAAACGTTCTGTCAGGAGTACCGCAAGGTTCAGTTTTAGGTCCGATGCTTTTTTGTACAGTCGTTAGTACTCTAACCCCGGTCAGTCGTGGCACGCAAATAATCCAGTACGTCGACGACATAACAATAGAATTCCCCTTTTTAAGAATTCTGACAATCACCATGTCACTACTGAACATCAGAACATAATTCAATGGTCAGAAGATAACGGCCTCAAGATGAACCTCACAAAGTGCAAGTCAATATGTTATTCTAAAACTGATCCCATCATTAACGTATGTCTGCCTGATGTTGAATACGTAGAAGAACTGCGTTTTCTTGGAGTGCTGCTGAACAACAAGCTCACCTGGTCCTCGCATATTCAAACTGTTTGCAGAAGTGCTTCACGACGATTGTACGCCTTGCGACTTTTAAAGCCGATCATGTCACCAGATCAACTTCTTCTTGTTTACAACGCTACTATTCGACCGGTTTTGGAGTATGCCTCGTCAGCTTTTCTAAAGCTGCCTGAACATCAGAGCTCGGAGCTTGATAGAGTTCAAATAGAAGTCATCGGATCATCTGCGGTGTACCATTTAGAAGTCAATGTGATTGTGGTCGTTTTTTTGACCTGTCGACGAGGCGAAAGATTGCAGCTATGAAACTGTTTACCAGTGCTGCTTATAACGAGAACCACATTCTCAATAATGTCATTCCACTAAAATCTAGCAGATCACATCGATTTTTGCAGCCTTTCTGTTCTACGACTAGATATTTGAACTCTTTCATCCCGTTCACCACAACTCTCATGAATGAAAACCGCACATAACTTTTTTGTTTATCTTTTCTTTACGCTTGTCATAATTGATGCTTATAACATACTCTCTTACCATGATTTTCAGTATTTTGAAATATACGATACTTACTTACTTACAACGCCTACTGGAAATCTCGCTAGACGACTTCACAGCGCGACCAGACCGACCGGCGCCAACTACTTAAACTGTTGCGCTGGACTATTCGTGCTCCCGAAGGAGCGACCGATAATCTCCGCCGAATGGCTGCAAGTGTCACGGGCAACCGTGCAAGACATTTTCCCGGGACTACCTTGGGAGTTCGCTACAAATTTTCCACGGACGATTGCGGATATGTCTCCCCGCGTCGTCCGTCAAATCACCCCATCATTCCTACGGGACATTAAGCGAGCGCACGTAGTGTAATTATTTTTCCTGTACAATACCGTTCAATTTTATCCTCCATTATTTCAATAACTACATTTATCACAAAACGGCGCGTTTTCCTTTCTAATTATAATGTACAACGTGTCACAGCGCTACCACTAACTTGCATCTCTATAGCTGCTTATTACTACTGTTGCTTTGCACAAGTAATGATGGTCATGCTTTGCCTATTACCATAGACAATCTGCTCTCGTGTCCCCTGTTCCCTTCCAGATTGTACATGTCTTGCTTCTACTGCGACGAGGTCGTCGCTGCTCATGGTGGATGAAAATGTGATCGTCTTTTGTACGGTTTACATTCAAATTGGTGTTTTGTACTTCATTGCCGAAGTCGGGTCTTACGGACATCTTTTTGAAACATATAGTTTTTACATCTAATTTTGTCCAGCTCAATTAACAACAAAGATTACTGCCAACACCTGCACACGCTGCGAGGCGATTAGTAATTGAAGGATCGGAAGTGCCTTTATGGATACCCGACACTTGTCAAGACCTGTCCACGCTACGAGGCAATTAGTAATTGAAGGAGTGGGAGTGGATTCACGAATACGCAACATTTTTATTTTTTTTATTGATGGACTATATAATCGCAGACTCCAACTCCGCCTTCAGACTTCAGCATCGACAACAACCATGCTTGTTCGAGCAGATTCGTATCGAAAACTGTTCATTGCCTGATCTTCTTCACGGAGGGAGAAAACTTGGAGTGGTCATCTCACCCCAAAAAGGCGGTAACATTAATTCTTTATATACCTGTAAATCTCTGACCTCAAGTCTCCTCTTGAATATTTGGCATCTCTGCTAGCGCACCTTTAAATTTGCAACGATCTCTTCGTACTCGTATCATAAGGTTGAATTGTTTCCTTTTGTGTGTCTAACATTAACGAACTTTTGAGTTGTTCCTTATACCTTGTATTTCCTTGTTATCTACTTATCAACGTAATTGTCTAAATGCTTATCTCTATATTTGCGTTATAAAACTTTGTTTTTGTTCCGTCAAACGAGACTGGCAAGGCATTGTCCGGTAGTTGGGAATCGAGGTTCAGTAACTTAACATAAACGTCGACGTAACCTGTCGCTGATCTCTTTTTCTTTCCCGGACAGAACTGCCGGGTCCTGGGTTTCACACCCCGGAGTTGCTCACCCCGTTACACGTAAAAGGATCATACCTAAAATAATAGTGGACTTCCGAGTACGGCGAACGTAATATAAATATTACATCTCTGTTTCAGCTGATCCTAGTCAACATCAAATAATTTCGTTTATTTTTCCCAGTGCACAACTGTTCCAAAAATTCCTTGCTCAGCTGATTTTGGTATTTCGCTTCGTCAGATATTCTCTCTGTCTTTCTCTAGTCCTCATTTTCTCTAGAGTTAAACTTAACGTTGAAAGGTTCAAACCAACAAGTCAATAGTAGCCCTACAAATATATATTCATCTAGACAGCAAACTCACGGATCATCAACTGTCATCAGCAACAGTAGCAAATAAAAGTCATCCGATCTAAGGAGAAATCACCTGAAGACAAAACCGCCTAACTTCTTTTAATAGTGCTAATAATATACACCGTAGATTAACAATTCAGATTACACCATCAAAATAACAATCTAAAATTACAATCAACCACCAAATTTTAAATTACAATTGGAGGTCTTTCACTCCAGCCTTGCCTGCCAGGACTATCTCGTTTGACGGTTCCCTCCAACGTTTCTCCCATTTGCATCCGTTACGTTTTTCAGGCAATAACTCCGAAGTCTCATTAGGTGTTCTGAGGATCAGGCTACCGAGTTTGACAGAAACATTTTGAAGTTGGTAGGAACCGGTCAAGCTCGTGATATTTAGTTATTGTACAGAGCCCGTTTTTGAGAGTTGTTATTTGTTACCGGCCGGTGGAATTGTCATTGAATTGATTTGATTTTGTCTCTGACTCAGTGATTACACTGAGGGGTTGATTTTGGAAGAAATAGAAATTTGGATTTTGCGCGCTGATTTTTTATTCCCGTGAGAGGAAAGGGGCGGCCGGAAAAGCTACCGGTAGTATTGTTCATTGTTTGATTGATTGGCCAGCCCGTGCTGCACCATTGCACCGTTTGGGACGTGTCGAGTCCCCTGATAGCCTGATTGCATACCTTCCAACGTATATATACGCCGGTGTGTCCAGCACACATATCAAACTCTATACGGTACTGTATTGTACTTAGAATTACCAAGTCGAAATCCTCAGAACTCCTAACTAATATATTCGTACGCAGAGATAGAGGAGACTTAGGTTATAGTATCTGAAATTACTTTTGCTACTGCAGTAACTATATCAAGTACCTATCAGTCGGACATTAACTGCCAACACCAGCTATCATAAACATAATTAGTGATACTTGCCTGGTCTCAGACAAGTCTCTTCCAGTCGGACTTCCAACCGACACTGGTTACCACAAATAAAATCAATTTTTCGAATACTTGCCTGGTCGGACAATACCGACAATAAGAAATTTCAATCTGCAAAGCCCATTAATTTTACTTCTGCAAAGACATAAAATATTTTTGTAATTTTGTGTTTCACAGTCAGTGGCATCGCTAAGGTGATACCTGGGTACGGGTTTATGTGTATTTTGCTTCATTCTTGTGTCTATATCTACATATACCGTCTACTTATTCTATACAGTATACTGTACTTACTTTTTAATCAAAATTTTGCATTTTCTTCAATTTGTATTTGTATATCTTTGATAATTAGATATTCCATGTTCCGTCTATAACTACCACTACTAGTAATTTGACGCGAATACCCATCTGCTTTCACCCACACTTAGCAATCAGTTGAGTGGATTGTGGTAGCCACCCACACAATAGAAATAGCGTTTTCATCGCGGACATACACCTAACCACCCGCGAACTACTATCACTCAAGCGCAATCTCACTCCGATTATTTTTCATCCAAGTTGCTTACCAGTTCAATTTCTTCGACTAATAGTGTAGTTAACAATTAGTGTAATTAACAAAGCATTTCTGTGTGTAAACGGTCATCGACAGCATCCCTCTATTTAGTACTATTTCTTGCGGACGCAAGCTACCGCGAGCTAGTTTCTGTTGCACAAACCACCAGACTAACCAATTGATCATTTATCTACATAATTTTTCTCCTACGACACTTCGCTAATTTGATAATAAAGAGTGCTGGACCGGGCACCTGACGGAGCCAGAGCGCACTACGGCGTCTTTTACGCATCAAAAGATGTCGCAGTACTCGTGGCGGCCATTAACGCCGGAGTGGCCGTAAGACCCGTGTCGGACTACGTCCCGACGCCGGAGGAGGAGAGGCGCCTGTTTCCGATCCAATCGGACCTGGAATACCACGATGCCCTTCAGGTGACGGACCAGGAGCTCGAAGCCGGAAGCCAGCACGACTTCAAGCAGGTATTGCGGGCCACCCGCAACTACATCATTAAGGGTTCCGGACACGCACCGGACGTTGCCCTCGATCACGGACCGCATCATGGAAATGTTGCGAACATCCCACGGCACGGACGTACCGCCATCGTGGCCACGAAAAATCACTCGGCCGTCCTCCGTCCTTGTAATAACGTCATGCAAGGCAATCCCAGTGCCGGGGACGATCAGCATGTCAATCCCATTAGGCACAACGCCTACTGGAAATCTCGCTAGACGACTTCACAGCGCGACCAGACCGACCGGCGCCAACTACTTAAACTATTGCGCTGGACTATTCGTGCTCCCGGAGGAGCGGCGGATAATCTCCGCCGAATGGCTGCAAGTGTCACGGGCAACCGTGCAAGACATTTTCCCGGGACTACTGTTGTTAAATTGAAAACAAACCCGTCGAAACTGAAACCGTTTACTTCCCGTTACTCTCTTCACTCCACTCGTTAGCATGCCGTACAGAGATCGTCTGCCTGGTCAGTCTCTACACATCCAATAAGTAAGAATAGGGAGAATGATACAAAGGTTACATAATGCAGATCGCCACCAGCGTCCGACGCACAAGCACACGTTACTCACTCATTCATTCATTCACTTATATGTCATGTCATAATTCTCTAGCATCGCCACCTGATTTTAAGAATCATAGTCAGAGTCCGTATAGCGTCAAGGCTCAGCTGTCACTCTTTCACTTCGTGTTTGCTCACTTGGGATGTCAGGATCCTCGTAATTCAGGTTAGATGAGTCGTCGTCATCAGAACGAGAGTCAAGTCGTATTCTCCTGATATCCGATATATGGCGATGCACTCCGTCCACCTCGATTGCTCCACCGTCGGTGATTCTCGTTATTTCTCCTGTACCCACCGCGTGGTGCATCTTGCATTTGGAGGCTTCACATAGACCATATCACCTTCGGAGAATTGAGAATGATGCGCAGAATGTTCGACTGAATCGTTTTGTTGCAGCGGACAACTCCATTTCCGTCTAAACAACCGTCGATGGGGGCTGAATGAGGATCATCACCAACCAGAGATAAGAAATTGTACCAAAAAACGGCAGTCAATGGCGACTGTCCAGTTCGCGCTGAGTTTCTTTTGATAGTCCGGTGATGCGGCTCTATCACTCCATTCCCACTCGGTCGATAAGCTGCTCGATAAATTATTCGCACTCCCCAGGCACGACACGCTTCTATCAATTGCTCAGACTTAAATGTTGTCGAATTATCTAACAGTAACTCCACTGGTGGCCCCATCTCGCGAAAAACAGTCATGAACGCATTGATAACTGTAGCAAGTCTCTCATTCGGCAGTTCTTTCCATATGGCCATTTCTGTCAATAATTGTAAGAAATTTCTTGCCATTATAGAGGGTGGTATCACATGCTAGTCTCTTCCAATTCTCCCCTACACTCAGTTCTCCCCTCTCCCAGCGAATAGGAGCCGGATCAATAGTAGAACATTCAACACAACTCTGCACCACACATCGAACAGTTTCACGATCTATCTCAATTTCAGGATAACAAGAACGGAAGAGATACAACGTCTTGTCAATTCCGCAATGAATCTCTTCGTGCACAAGCTTGATTCTATCACTGATCGTTACATGATTTTCAGAAGCCACACAGCACACTGCGTCGGTCCGCAGCCATTCCTTCGGAACTCGCGTTAGCCGATCAGCTTTATTCTCGGCCGATCTAACCAGTATTGGTAGCATTTCCATGCAGTACTCCGTCATAGTATCATACAGGATCCCTAACTTTCGATGGATCAGCGCTCCAGCCATACCATGAGTTTGCACTCGAGACCGTTCAGTCGTGAGATTCTTCAACCAACCGTAAACAGTACTGGAATCGGTCATTATGTCCAACTTCTTAAGTCCCCATGATACGGTTAAATTCACTCCTTTCAATATAGATTCGAGCTCCGCTAAGTTAATATGGGCAGAATCGTCCTCGCGTCGTGGCCAGCAACCGTCCTCAACCACTTCGCCGTCTACCTCGAGACACACACCTGTTGCAATACTACTTGCGTCACACCACACGCGACCTGCTTGCTGATTAGGGACAGCCCATACTCCCTTGACTGGGTCCTCCTTGCTCACTCGCTCCCACAAGTTTTGAACCAGCGATATTATACGATCTTCGACAAGATCATCCCATCCGCCACCGCCATTAGACAATCGCTTCAAATAGGAGCAGGCAGACCTTAGCCAAGAGGCGACCGGAAAGTGGCCTACTAGTTTACCACAAAATGAAAATAATTCGGATGATTCTATAATAAGGATAATAGTCATTGATCCTTTAGGCGAGTCGAGGACGATATCTCGTTTCCATCGGATAAGACCGTCACTGTCGAAAGCTCGCAAGCCCAGATCTCTAGCCCCTGCCAGTGAAGCTGCCGCCTTCGCTTGAAGTCCAAATCTACGAAGCACCTGAGACACGCGATCTGCAGATACAACACTTTCATTCACGACAATATCGTCGATGTATGAGTCGGTTCCAGCCTTTACCTCTTCATCCTGGCTCAGCACATGATTCACGATAGCCGTCATAATTTTCGGTGCCACATTTAAGCCAAAACCCAGCCTCGTTAAACAATATTTCTCACCTTTGTACATGACAACCTGATAACGCACAGAGAGGGGTCTACGTGGACTTGGAGATAGGCTTTTTTCAAATCAATTAGAGACAAATTTGAACCCAGCTTACGCCAAGCTCTCAATTTGTCCCCACAGACTACGCTCCTTCCTGTATGACTCGAAACAAAATCATTGAGCTCTCTGAAGTCGAGGACCGGTCTCACACTACCTTTATTGCGCTGCACTACAGCCATTAGAGGTATAAGCGGAGAGAGCGAGGTCAATCAATTTCAAGGAGAACCGAACTGTCTGCAGCGGCCGCAACGATTAAGTCGAGGAGGAAAGTCAGCCCCATTCGGAAGTGTTACCGATGTGGTGAGCATGGACACCTGGCACGGGCCTGCCCTCAGACAAAGATCAAAAGGTGCTGCTTCTTGTGTGGTGAAGATGGTTATTTCGTCGCTCAGTGCCCAATGCGTAAGGACTCAAAAAACGAGTAACGGGGACCGCCATCTGCGCCAGCGGTTTCCCTCCCTTGAAGAGAGCGCAATTACCGACTATTCAAGCGTGCATTAACAAACGACCAGTGAACTCCCTCGTTGATTCCGGCTGTGTATGGACTATTGTTTCACGAGTTGTTCTCCCCTCAGGTGAGTTGACTAGGGGCCGAAAGTTAAGTATACTTATGATGAATGGTGAGACTGCTATTAGTGACCAATTCGCTAATTGCGAGATAGAAATAGCGGGACGGTTGATAAGCATGAAAATTTGTGGTAGCGGACATTATTACCGGATTTGGCGCGTACATCGGGATGGACGCGGTCTATGAGTTGGGTGGAGTGAGTATTTCTGGCGACGGGAAAATAGTACGTTTTGCATACATAGTAGCATATGCTCTGTTTCCGCGATTGAACAACCCATGCAGATTTCGCAGATGTCGCAGTGCTCGTGGCGGCCATTAACGCCGGAGTGGCCGTAAAACCCGTGTCGGACTACGTCCCGACGCCGGAGGAGGAGAGGCGCCTGTTGCCGATCCAATCGGGCCTGGAATACCACGATGTCCTTCAGGTGACGGACCAGGAGCTCGAAGCCGGAAGTCAGCACGGCTTCAAGCAGGTATTGCAGGCCACCCGCAACTACATCATTAACCCTGTTCTGCCCAGTGTAGCAAATATGCTACACAGGTTTCATTGTCCCTCCGAGTGTATAAGGGAAAACCTTCATGTGACGCTGAGTCATGACTGAACCAATAGGAACACGTTCTAATAATATCAATGACAGCTTCGACGTCACTTTTCATTTTTCACTTGAAACAGGTGTTGAATTGCAGTTGAGTGATTGTGATGAAAATGGCGACTCAAGTAAGTGGCAAACGTGGTCTTTATTATAACCCTATAAATATACTTTTCAACTAATCAAGGCATCAGACATAGAAATAAAAGTCATTTGAATAATTTGTCAGTACTTAAACATGAATTCATTTAATTCTTGTTGCTTGTAAAAATTTTTGAAATGTAGTGTAGCAAATATGCTACAGTGGGAAGAATCCAAGCTTCAGCACGTGTAGCATATATGCTAGACGTGTAGCAAATCAGTTCCATAATGTACGGATTTGGTAGCTCAAATATGAAAGATAAGTGTACTGCGGCTTATTATTTGCCAGTACATATACATGTATTTCCTTATTGCACATACAGTCTATTCAGTGGCGTAAAGGCCGGCCCCGCGGTGAGCGGCTTGACTTGTTTGAAAGTGCCCCTCTAGTTTTCAAAAATTCGATAATTAGGTACAGATAATGTCATATCATGATTGACAACTGCATCTATTAGAATTTATAGAATTGATTCTACGTAATAGAATTCTATAGAATTAATGATTTAATGGTTTTTTCGTCTAATAGTTTTACTTTTTGTTTCATTAATATTTTTGTTTTGTAGTTTTTTACTTTTTTGTGCGAGGGGCCCCAACGCTAAGTGAAAAGTGCGGGGGGCAACGTAGGTTGTTACGCCACTGAGTCTATTAATTGTATAAGCTTGCTGCACACTAAATACATACTATACATATATGACGATACATGTATTATGATTGTAATTTGAATAATTGCTTGTTTTACAGGATCGCCCAAGACGTCTGGCTAAGACTCGTGCTACAGAAAATCTATCCAATATTATTGATCCTAATACCAGTGACATTGATGATTCTGATTCCGATGAGGAGACCGCCATACGTCAATCTCCTGACTCTCTTGATACTTATTCTTCGGATGATGATGCAGATGATTCCGACGATTGTTCGTCTGGTCAGGCTGGTTTCGCAGAACCTCGATTATCTTGGGAGTAAATTTTTCCGACAAATGTTCGAATAACAGCGATGTATTTATTTATCGAGATGTGTTTTCCGAAAGTCCTTTCGAATACTTTAAAAGATTTGTTACCGATGAAATGATTTCCAATATTGTGCATCAGACTAACATTTATTATATGCAACAAACCGGAAATGTACTTGGTACGACCCATAAAGAAATTTAAATTTTCATCGGCATCATACTAAAAATGGGAATTGTCAAAATGAGCTCCATTAGAGATTATTGGTCAACATCAATTGGATATAGTTTTGAATGTGACATTTCCAGAAACAGATTTGAATTGCTCTGCAGGTATGTTCACTTTGTCGATAATTCATGTGATGATATTGATAAATCAGATAAAATGTGGAAATTGAAGCCCTGGTTGGATGGCTTCAAAAAGAACTGTCAATCAGTTGACCCAGAGGAGCATCAATCTGTTGATGAAATTAGTATCCCATACAAAGGTAAGAAGTGCTCTTTTCGACAATACAACCCTAGCAAACCTGCCAAATGGCATATCAAAATATTTGGCCGTGCCGGTTCTTCCGAAATTTTGTATGATTTTGAAGTTTACACCGGCAGTAGACCAACTGGCTCCCACGTGTCAATTGCTGGTGTTTGCGGTGACATTGTTCTTCGACTTACTAGTAGTCTACCAGAAGGTCGTCCTTTCAAGATTTTTGCGGACAATTACTTTACTACGATTTGTCTTGTTATTGAGCTCAAGAAAAAAGGCTTTCATTTCACTGGTACGTACCGGTCTAACCGAATCAAAGTATATTTGCTCGATGAGAAGTCTTTGAAACAAACAGGAAGAGGCTCCTTTGATTATACAGTAGAAACACATAATGACATTATTGTCTGTCGATGGTTTGACAACCGATACGTCAACCTTCTGTCCACTTGTAGTGGAGTTGAGCCTCTGTCTTCTGTGAAGCGGTATGACCGCAAGACTCGAGCACATTCGAACATTCCGATTCCACCCATAGTGCAATTATATAACAAACACATGGGTGGAATCGATCTGCTTGATTCATTATCTTTCCTTTACAAAAATAAAATCAAATGTCACAGATGGTACATGTACGTTTGGTATCATACCATACACGTAGCCGTTGTAAATGGATGGCTTCTCGCACGACGCTACTATGAAGCTGCCAATTTTGGCAAGTATCTCACATTAAAGCAGTTTCAGATGCAAGTCGCGGATGCGTTGACAAAGAAAAATTCCAGAGTTGGCCGTAACTCCTCGGCAGACACATCCCCCGTCAGGAAGAAGCCAAAACCATTTGTTGCTAGCGATGTTCGTTACGATACAATCGACCATTTTCCTATTTATAGGGCCAGTCGGTGCAGATGTAAAATGTGCCCTCCTGGCTCGAAAAGTGGATTCACGCATTTCCTGTGTTCAAAATGCGACGTGTTTCTATGCCTCAATAAAGAGAGGAACTGCTTTTTTGATTTTCATCACAAGTAAACTGCTAGTTAATCAAATATCGTTTTTCTTTGTAACAATCATTTATGTCAACAACTGCCCAGTGTAGCATATTTGCTACATTTTCAAAAATACTGAAAATTACATATTTTAGAGTTTTTGACTGCACCATCTTGATAAAAAGACTGAAACAAAAATTACTCTGGCGAAAAATAATTTCATCAAAAATTTTATCAGCACTTGGGCAGAACAGGGTTAAGGGCTCCGGACACGCACCGGACGTTGCCCTCCTCGGAAACGACTCACTGGAGACACTGCTGCGGTGCTCCATTCTGTCGGCTATGCGGTCCAGAAGGAGATGACCGCAGTGGCCCTCGATCACGGACCGCATCATGGAAATGTTGCGAACATCCCACGACACGGACGTACCGCCATCGTGGCCACGAAAAATCACTCGGCCGTCCTCCGTCCTTGTAATAACGTCATGCAAGGCAATCCCAGTGCCGGGGACGATCAGCATGTCGATCCCATTAGGCACAATAAATAAAAAGTTTGATAAAATCTTGCAGTTGAGCAATGAAGTGATTACTTTGCGATCAAAGTGCTCGGCCCTAGAGGCTGAAGTAATTGAATGCAAGAACAAAAAATATGAAATATTCAACGAAATAATTCACGAAACTGATCAAAGAAAGTATAGGGAGAAAAATGTCATTGTGAAAGGGCTTGCTCTGCAAGCTGATGGGACAGTGGACGATAGAAAGTCAGACGACTTAAGAAAGATTATTAGAGTTATGTCTTATCTAGGTCTGCCAAGCGATATTGTTGACTATGTATATCGATTAAAGAATTTCAAAAATTCGGGAGCATCTTTTCTCAAGGTCAAATTGAAAACTTTTGACGACAGACAGTCTGTTCTTCAGAAATGCAGATCATTAAGATATTCTAGTGAATTCACAAATGTTTATGTCAACCCTGATCGCACCTTTTTCCAACAGCAGCAAATTTTTAGAATTACGAAAAGAATTGAAACGTCGTAAGGACAGTGAGGATGTGATGCTCTATAAAGGTAAAATAATTGGCAAAGCTCCGCAACAGAATTTTCAAGACTGTTCTTAACTCCAACGACTGTCTTTGCCGTCGACTATCAATCCAACTAGAAATCACGTGAATAGTCAAAGTCTTCCAATTATTTTGTCTGCTAATGTTCGATCTATCATGAATAAACTTGACGAAACGTGTGTAACTCTTTTATCACAGAAAGTTCATCTTTTCGCGGCCACCGAGACATGGTTACATGATGGCATTGCTGATCACTTGATAAATTTTCCGAATTTCTCTGTTTATAGGCGTGATCGTCAATCACGTCGTGGAGGCGGAGTGTGCATATGGACTCATTTTTTATTAGCAATAAACCGTTTGCGCCGATGGATAAGCCGGATTTTGTTGATGCCGTTTGGCTGAGCTTACCAAAGATAAAACTGATTTTTGCTTGTATATATTTGCCTCCTGACTTAGTGTCTTCCTCTCTGTCCGCATTAATCGACAGGTATATTATTTGCAACTGTGACCTTTTTCTCACCCAACATTGCGACTTCGATGTTATAATTTGTGGGGATTTGAATCGTTCTAACATTTGTCATATATGTCAACAGCTTGATTTGACGAATTTGGTTACTGAGCCTATTAGGCAATCTGCGATATTAGACTATTTGCTTATTTCTAGTAATCGCTCGGCGGACGTCTCCGTTTCGGTGATGGCTCCCATTTCTTCGTCAGATCACAATAGCATTTATGTTTACCCTACTGTGCCTCTGAAATTCAAAAACGGTGTTGTAAAACCAGTGTATGATTTGCGTCAGTCTAACGTCGACGATTTTGTCAAACAAGTTGCATCAATAAATTGGTCGCCTTTCTATCATTCGAACTCTGATTTGGACACTAAATGCGATCTTTTGCATGATTTGCTGTATGACGTTTTCAAAAGATGTATCCCAACTGCGTATGTAGAAATGACTGATACAGACAAGCCTTGGATGACTCCGACTGTCAAACATTCCATTCAGAAGCGCTGGAACGCTTTTCGTAACAAGGATTATGCCTCTTATCATCATTGGAAAGAAAAAACCAAATCATTAATATCAGCTGCAAAACAAAACTGGTCGTCGAAAGCAAAAAGCAATTCTAAGAATTTGTGGAATGTGGCCAATTCTACGATCGGATCAAAGAAACAGAATAAAATCTTTTCAATAATCAATCAATTTGATTCTGTTGAAACAGCGGTTAGCGCAATAAATAAGTATTTCACGTCTGTGTTTGTCCAGCATACCAATAGAGCATTTGATGCAAACAAACTGCCGCCTATTGAAAATGATAACCCATGGGATGTGAAGATCACCGTATCTGAAATTGAAGAAAAACTGCGAAAGTTGAAAGCAAGTAAGGCAATGGGTAGTGATGGTATACCTTCTTTGTTGTACAAGGTTTCTGCTGAAGCTTTAGCTGGTCCCTTGGCTCACATTTGTAGCTTTTCTATTTCAGAAAAGCGATATCCGAGAAGGTGGAAGTTGGCACACATTTGTCCAGTTCCAAAGACATCAGCCACCGACGTCAACAATTTGAGACCCAAATCATTGCTCCCTGCTCCTTCAGTTTATCAAAAATTCATGGACAACATTGGTAGTCACCAGTTTGGTTCACGGCCAGCAAGCTCAACAACATGTGCGATCATCAGTCTTCTGAATCATGCGTTGTCCTCTTTAGAGGCAACAGACATTTCTGGTCTCACATGAATTAATACTTCGGAGGCTGGCTCAATTCAATTTCCCACAGGATTTCATACAGTGGGTACAAAGCTATTTATCTGAACGAACTCAGGCTACACGCGTAGGCTGCTCAGTGAGCACATCAACAAACGTTCTGTCAGGAGTACCGCAAGGTTCAGTTTTAGGTCCGATGCTTTTTTGTACAGTCGTTAGTACTCTAACCCCGGTCAGTCGTGGCACGCAAATAATCCAGTACGTCGACGACATAACAATAGAATTCCCCTTTTTAAGAATTCTGACAATCACCATGTCACTACTGAACATCAGAACATAATTCAATGGTCAGAAGATAACGGCCTCAAGATGAACCTCACAAAGTGCAAGTCAATATGTTATTCTAAAACTGATCCCATCATTAACGTATGTCTGCCTGATGTTGAATACGTAGAAGAACTGCGTTTTCTTGGAGTGCTGCTGAACAACAAGCTCACCTGGTCCTCGCATATTCAAACTGTTTGCAGAAGTGCTTCACGCCGATTGTACGCCTTGCGACTTTTAAAGCCGATCATGTCACCAGATCAACTTCTTCTTGTTTACAACGCTACTATTCGACCGGTTTTGGAGTATGCCTCGTCAGCTTTTCTAAAGCTGCCTGAACATCAGAGCTCGGAGCTTGATAGAGTTCAAATAGAAGTCATCGGATCATCTGCGGTGTACCATTTAGAAGTCAATGTGATTGTGGTCGTTTTTTTGACCTGTCGACGAGGCGAAAGATTGCAGCTATGAAACTGTTTACCAGTGCTGCTTATAACGAGAACCACATTCTCAATAATGTCATTCCACTAAAATCTAGCAGATCACATCGATTTTTGCAGCCTTTCTGTTCTACGACTAGATATTTGAACTCTTTCATCCCGTTCACCACAACTCTCATGAATGAAAACCGCACATAACTTTTTTGTTTATCTTTTCTTTACGCTTGTCATAATTGATGCTTATAACATACTCTCTTACCATGATTTTCAGTATTTTGAAATATACGATACTTACTTACTTACAACGCCTACTGGAAATCTCGCTAGACGACTTCACAGCGCGACCAGACCGACCGGCGCCAACTACTTAAACTGTTGCGCTGGACTATTCGTGCTCCCGAAGGAGCGACCGATAATCTCCTCCGAATGGCTGCAAGTGGCACGGGCAACCGTGCAAGACATTTTCCCGGGACTACCTTGGGAGTTCGCTACAAATTTTCCACGGACGATTGCGGATATGTCTCCCCGCGTCGTCCGTCAAATCACCCCATCATTCCTACGGGACATTAAGCGAGCGCACGTAGTGTAATTATTTTTCCTGTACAATACCGTTCAATTTTATCCTCCATTATTTCAATAACTACATTTATCACAAAACGGCGCGTTTTCCTTTCTAATTATAATGTACAACGTGTCACAGCGCTACCACTCACTTGCATCTCTATAGCTGCTTATTACTACTGTTGCTTTGCACAAGTAATGATGGTCATGCTTTGCCTATTACCATAGACAATCTGCTCTCGTGTCCCCTGTTCCCTTCCAGATTGTACATGTCTTGCTTCTACTGCGACGAGGTCGTCGCTCCTCATGGTGGATGGAAATGTGATCGTCTTTTGTACGGTTTACATTCAAATTGGTGTTTTGTACTTCATTGCCGAAGCCGGGTCTTACGGACATCTTTTTGAAACATCTAGTTTTTACATCTAATTTTGTCCAGCTCAATTAACAACAATGATTACTGCCAACACCTGCACACGCTGCGAGGCGATTAGTAATTGAAGGATCGGAAGTGCCTTTATGGATACCCGACACTTGTCAAGACCTGCCCACTCTGCGAGGCAATCAGTAATTTAAGAATCGGAAGTGGCTTTACGGATACCCGACACTTGTCAAGACCTGCCCACTCTGCCAGGCAATCAGTAATTGAAGGAGTGGGAGTGGATTCACGAATACGCAACATTTTTATTTTTTTTTATTGATGGACTATATAATCGCAGACTCCAACTCCGCCTTCAGACTTCAGCATCGACAACAACCTTGCTTGTTCGAGCAGATTCGTATCGAAAACTGTTCATTGCCTGATCTTCTTCACGGAGGGAGAAAACTTGGAGTGGTCATCTCACCCCAAAAAGGCGGTAACATTAATTCTTTATATACCTGTAAATCTCTGACCTCAAGTCTCCTCTTGAATATTTGGCATCTCTGCTAGCGCAACTTTAAATTTGCAACGATCTCTTCGTACTCGTATCATAAGGTTGAATTGTTTCCTTTTGTGTGTCTAACATTAACGAACTTTTGAGTTGTTCCTTATACCTTGTATTTCCTTGTTATCTACTTATCAACGTAATTGTCTAAATGCTTATCTCTATATTTGCGCTATAAAACTTTGTTTTTGTTCCGTCAAACGAGACTGGCAAGGCATTGTCCGGTAGTTGGGAATCGAGGTTCAGTAACTTAACATAAACGTCGACGTAACCTGTCGCTGATCTCTTTTTCTTTCCCGGACAGAACTGCCGGGTCCTGGGTTTCACACCCCGGAGTTGCTCACCCCGTTACACGTAAAAGGATCATACCTAAAAATAATAGTGGACTTCCGAGTACGGCGAACGTAATATAAATATTACATCTCTGTTTCAGCTGATCCTAGTCAACATCAAATAATTTCGTTTATTTTTCCCAGTGCACAACTGTTCCAAAAATTCCTTGCTCAGCTGATTTTGGTATTTCGCTTCGTCAGATATTCTCTCTGTCTTTCTCTAGTCCTCATTTTCTCTAGAGTTAAACTTAACGTTGAAAGGTTCAAACCAACAAGTCAATAGTAGCCCTACAAATATATATTCATCTAGACAGCAAACTCACGGGTCATCAACTGTCATCAGCAGCAGTAGCAAATAAAAGTCATCCGATCTAAGGAGAAATCACCTGAAGCCAAAACCGCCTAACTTCTTTTAATAGTGCTAATAATATACACCGTAGATTAACAATTCAGATTACACCATCAAAATAACAATCTAAAATTACAATCAACCACCAAATTTTAAATTACAATTGAAGGACCGCAGAAAAGACGCTGCCGCGACTACGAAAATTTCATTATTAGCCCAAAATGAACAAAGAGGTACAACTATGGGTGAAGGAATGTGAAAAATCAATATACCGATCCCGTCACCAATTTACCGGTGGGCTCTCCACCCTCACTGGTTGTACTTCCCCAATTTCCTTATACTACAATTTCGCAGCCAATTCGCGTGTTACATCGCCAATTCGTAGGAGACTCGGTCACAGATAGGTTACCCAATTATATTCTTAATGACTCTTATTTCTGTCGCATCATCCTCCCGATTAACCTCACTACGTGCTGCTCCTTATCTCCCATCTTCAATATATGACTTTCAATTCCTATTTTGAAAAACATATTTATATGTATTCAATTGTACTCTATTCTATAAATCCATTCTATGTTTCTTCAAGCGAAACTTGAACTCCATCTAGGCTGAAGAACTTGTCTGTCTTTTACAGGCTATTTTAGTAGTCTCCGTCCAAGGGGACATGAGGCCCCTTCAAACAAGTGTTGCGGGCCAACCGCGATTACGTAATTAAGGGCTCTGAACACTCACCGGACGTTGCCCTCCTCAGACACGACTCGCTCGAGACGCTGCTGCTGTGTTCCATCCTGTCGGTTGTGCGATCCAGAAGGAGACTACGGCACGGTGGTCCGCGATCACGGACAGCATAATGGAGGTGTTGCGGACATCCCACCGCACCGACTCACCGCCTTCGTGCCACGGAGAATCGCTCGATCGTTCTCCGTTCTCTTAATAACGACTTGCAGGACAATGTCACTGCCGTGGACGGTCAGCATATCCATCCCATTGGGCACTATGCCTACTACAAATCTGGCCACTAGACTTCACAGCGCGACCACACCGCCCGGCGCCAATTACCTCAACTGCTGCAATGGACTATTATTCCCCCGGAGGAGAGACGAATCATCTCCACTGAATGGCTCCAGGTGGCACGGGCAACCGTACACAAGATTTTTCCAGGACTACCTTGGAAGTTCATCTCGAATTCCCCACGGACGATTGCGGACAGTCTGCCCGCGTCGTCCATCAAATCACCCCATCACTTATACGGGACATTAAGCAAGCGCACTCATTGTAATTTTTTCCTGTACATATACCACTCTATTTTACCCCTATTTTACCACTGGAGATATCTCGGATATCTTTCAAAATATTATGTTTTTTGGTTACATGTTATCGGTTTTACTTTGCTTTACTGATGCACATATTCATATCAGGTATCTGTTGATCACAACAAGTCTTCTTTATTCATTTACAGGTACCGCAAAAAGTCTTGGAACACTGGTAAATTTTACTTAAATCTTAACGAAACTCGACATGTGTTACTTGTAACTGATTTTTGAAGCATAGTAAAGCCCGAATCACTGTCATGTATCACCATATATTACGCTCATACATTGTACATGTATATTTCACCACTTCAGGTGCAATTATTTCCTTTCTGCGTCATCATTTAGTGATGTTCTTGTTATGTACATAAATACTACTCCTTTGTATTTATGTATTATTTGAGGTACAAGACCTCAGTACACAAGTAACATGCGAAATACGATTCAAATTTCTTGTCTTTGGTATCTGCTTCGATAATAGCGTGCGTGCCGATAATACAATAGCATGCTTACTCCCTAACGCAGCCGGCCAATCAGAATCCTGGAAAGATTTTCACGCGAGGAAGTTTCGTCAGACTCTTGTTCAATATTCAAGTCACAGACTGAAGTTGATTGTCAGTCATGCCGAACTCCCAGTTATCGGCTACTGTTCGAGAACAGACAATTGCTATCTCAACCCATACATCCAAATCGCATCGTCAGATTGGTCGTGATCTTGGTATACCCAACAACACCGTATCCAGAATAATAAAGCAACACAGACAAACTGGATCCATAATTCCTCGTCGACGTTCTGGAAGACCAAGGCTTACCTCAAAAACGACTGATAGACTTACCCGGCGTCAAGTTCTACGATTTCCATTTATTTCTGCTGCTAAATTGAAAAGTAACCTGAAACCTTTACTAGACAAAACATCCGTATGAACAATTCAACATCGACTGCAGAAGGATCTCGGTATGCCAGCCCGCAAACCAGTCCGCAAGCCCCTCATTACCCCTAAGATGCGTAGAGCCCGACTTCAGTTTTGCCATCGACACAAAGATTGGACTATAAACGAATGGAAAAGGGTACTCTTTAGTGACGAGTCGACGTTTAGGCAGCAAGATTGTGTTCCAAAAGTTGTCCGCAGACCTCCTAATTCTTCGCCGCTTCACCCTCGCTACACGTTTGAGACTGTAAAACACTCCCCAGGAGTTATGGCGTGGGGTTGTTTCAGCTATGAAGGCCGGGGTGCCCTGACCTTTCTCGATCCTGGGAAGAAGATGAACAGTGAAATGTACATTTCCATCCTGGATGAGACACTGCAGCATTTCACCGAACTTCGTAATTGTGGTATCTTCCAACAGGACAAGGCTCCTTGCCATACTTCAAAACGTACCATGGCTTGGTTCAGAAACAAAGGTATTACCGTTCTTCCATGGCCTGGCAACAGTCCAGACTTAAATCCGATCGAGAATTTGTGGATTTTAGTAAAGGCAAAAATCGATTACGACAAATGCACTTCATTGGCAGCTCTCAAACAGGAAGTTATTCGCGTATGGTGTATGGAAACAACGCAGGAGATCTGTTCCAGACTGGTTGAGAGCATGCCCAGGAGAATTAACGCAGTCATCAAAGCAGGTGGATATCCTACGAAGTATTGACCCTAGTAACACGCTTCTGACGGCCCCACGCTGGCTGAGGAATGGGTCATATGGGCTGTCGTGGGCACCACTTTTTTGAGGATTGGCAAGGTGAGGGCACCACTTGAGGTGACCCATACCCGATAAAACCCTCACCGTACCGGCGACTGACGGCATCTCTAAATATTTGCCCCATAAGCCACAATTTCGCCAGTAGCGCGCCGATGCTTATAAATTTAGCCAGCCGTTTATGCAGAAATTTCCATAACGATGAAAGTTATGACATGTAGTAAGCCATAATTGTCATCATATGAATAATGCTATAACTGGCGATTGCACAGCATGTATGGTAATGCAGCATTTGAATATCGATCAGTGTCCCCAATCAATCAGCAACATTATCATGGAACAGATATTTTATTCTTCTATATTCCCGTATTTTGTGAGTACTAACGGAATACACTTGTTTCACCCTTACATCATACAGAGTGAGGCTACTTGTTGACGCTGAAATCTCCCTTCATTTTCTGTTTATGAAGACATTTTTGAAGCACAACGGTACTCTATTAACTTACGGCATATTTAGAAGCTTTGGGTATATTTTGTTTAAGTGCTCATATTTCAAATAGATATATTTCGGTTCTGCAAGCCTGTGGATTCTTGGAAAACATTTGTCAGACTTACTTCCTAATCCGCTATTATACATCATTACCGACTGACTGGTGCGGAGGCAAGTATTGATTGAGCTTTGTGCTGCTGCTAGTAAGAATAATACAACAAATACATGTAATGGTTATTGTACAGTAAGCTAGGTCGAGTACGCTGGGCGTTGTCTTCCAAACTTGTGGTAGTTTATTGGTGTTTCGCTGAAAAAAAAACGTAAGCTTGTAACCTATTCGTCCGGAGATAACAAGTCTATGATTGACTTTCTGTTGACACGTCAGGAGTCTGGAAAGCTCTTCACCGATGTGAAAACTATCCCGGGCGAGGAGTGCGTATCCCAACATAGACTCGTGGTGGGTGATGTTCTCGTCGAAGCAAAGAAGCAGGGAAAGAAGAAGTACATCCCGAAGTTGAGGGTTTGGAAACTGAAGGACCCGAGCTTTTCGGAACGTTTCGCCGAGGAAGTCAGAAGTAAAGCCAGGGACGTGGATTCAAGAGATAATGTAGATGAGAAATGGGAAGAAATGAGAAACGCTTGGTTGGAGGCAGCAAATAATGTATGTGGCATGACGAAGGGACCACAGAGAAGGAAGGAGACCTGGTGGTGGAATAGTGAGGTATCCGATGCAGTAAAGAAGAAAAGAGTTGCTTTTAGGGTTTGGTGTCGCAACCCATCTGATGAGAACAAGGCAGTATATCTGAGAGCCAAGAGGGAGTCGCGCTTCATCGTGTGGAAAGCGAAGGAGGTCGAAAGACAGGATCTAGCTAGAACCCTAGATAGCGCTGAAGGAAGAAGAAGGTATTCCGCATAGCAAAGCAAATGGCTCAGGAGGGTCAAGACCCCTCTACCCAACACTGCATGAAAAACAGCGAGACTGGAGAGATTGTAACTGGCCGTGAGAGGGTTAGTGAAGTCTGGAAGGTCTACATGGAGCGGCTGATGAATGTTGAGAATACGTGGGATCAGGTGACTGACTGTTCTATGGTCGAGGGTCCAAGCTATTGCGTGAGCGGATCAGAAATAAGAGCTGCCATTAAGAAGATGAAGAAGAACGGAGCTCCAGGACCTTCCGAAGTATGTCTCGAGATGTTTCTGTCGAGTGAAGATGTCAGTGTGAGGTGGTTTACCGATCTTTGTAACCGCATTATCCTTGAGGGATCCATCCCGAGTGACTGGACGAAGAGCACTCTGATTCCGATTTACAAGGGAAAAGGTGATCCCCTCAATTGCGGGTCGTACAGAGGCATCAAGCTTTTGGAGCATGGGATGAAAGTTGCAGAACACGTCCTTGAACAAAGACTCCGATCGATGGTTGCTCTGGATGAGATGCAATTTGGCTTCATTCCCGGCAAGTCAACAACAGATGCTATCTTCATAGCCAGACAACTGTTGGAGAAACACGCGGCGAAGAAGAAGCAACTCTTCCTAGCATTTGTCGATCTGGAGAAGGCATTCGACCGTGTTCCCCGTGAAGTCCTCCAATGGGCGCTTCGTCAAGCGGGGGTTGAAGAGTGGCTAGTGCGGTCAGTGATGACTATGTACAAGGGAGCGAAGACCTTTGTGCGCTCTAATACCGGGGACAGCAGCGAATTCGAAGTGAAGGTTGGTGTTCACCAAGGCTCGATGCTCAGTCCATTGCTGTTTGCCGTGGTGATGGACTCCGTCTCCAAGAATGTACGGGAAGGTCTTCCTTTTGAAATGATGTATGCTGATGACCTCGTTCTCATGGCACAGTCTGTTTCTGAGCTCAAGGGAAAGTTGCTTCGGTGGAAAGCGAGCCTAGAAGCGAAGGGATTGGCCATCAATGCTGCGAAAACTAAAGTCATGGCGACCGACGACAGGGACGACTTGAAGGTGTCTTATTCCGTCAAGTGGCCGTGTGGTATTTGTGGTAAAGGCGTTGGTGCCAATGCAATCAGGTGTTGCTCATGCTGCAAATGGATACACTGGAAGTGCAGGGCACGCACATCAGAGGACGGATAGCAAATGCGCCCCAAAACTACTCGTGTAGTAGGTGTGAAAACGCGAGCCAAGACCGAAGCCAACAACCCAAGACCACTTCACTGGATATGGATGGTGACTCAGTTGAGAAAGTCGAGAACTTCTGTTATCTTGGAGATGTGCTCGAGTCAAGAGGAGGTGTGGACTTGGCGGTGACGACGAGAATCCGTGGCGGATGGAAGAAGTTCAAGGAGATGTCTGCCTTCCTAACATCAAAGGGCCCTTCGCTTATGACAAAGGGAAAGGTGTATGCTGCGTGTGTGAGGCAATGCATGACCTACGGGTGTGAGACGTGGGCAATGCGGTCAGACCACGAGCAGTTGTTGGAGAGAGCAGAGATGAGGATGGTGAGATGGATGTGCAGGGTGAAGCTGGCAGACAGGAGATCAAATGATGAACTAAGAAAAGCAATGGGGATTGAGAACATCTTGGCAGTCATCAGCAGGCAGAGGCTGCGCTGGTTTGGCCATGTGAGGAGGAGGGAAGAGAGCAGTTGGCTGAGAAGGGTGGACGAGATGGAGGTGGAAGGAAAGAGACCATCAGGCAGGCCGAAGAAAACGTGGAGACACACAGTCCGAGAAGACATGCGGAAATTTCGTTTGAAGGAGGAAGACGCTTTAGATCGTGAGTTGTGGAGAAGAGCCATCAGAAGAAACCCCGTCCAACCCAGCGAGTCTGGAAAACGGACGTAAAAGGATTGATTGATTGATGATAAGTAATCACGCAGTACGTACGGGTTCTGATTCATCTGCATAGTCAGTCATCGTAATTGCAGCTTGATAAAATTGCAAGAAGTTTCTGTGGAAGTTCATCAACTCAAATATGTGATTAAGCGCTTTTGCAGTTATAGATGAACGTTCCTTCTATGAAAGGAACACCTTCATAAGTGCCCGTTTGTAATGAATACGAGAATTTTGGCGAAAATATATGAATCATTTGTTTGCAATTCATGAAGATTTTCAATGTAAATCCATTCAATTTTATGAAATGCACCATCAGAATCTTTGTAAGTAACAATTTGATAGTCATGCAATAGATTTCTCATTAACTTAAGCAAATGAGACGCATCAAAAATTCACTTCGGTTGGCCTATTAACGGTTGTCCTGCCCTAGAAAAAATGTTGCTTCACCTGCTCAGCAGGGTCTCCCGGACAATCATTACTCTAATGTATTATTGTCATTTTGATGCAAACTAATCGACTCAATTTAATAAAGTCATAACTTTCTAACATACTTAAGTGACCGGTGCTGAACTTTTCTGGTGATTTAGAGAATTAAGATGCACTATCTGAGTTGGTTAGCTGTATATCTAAGTCCATCGTGAAATATCAGCTAGGTGCATAACAGAAAATTTATCGAATTTTTAGGCCTTCAATGAGCGATTTGCCCAAAACTCTGTGACAACATGGCTCTCCCAAATGTAAATTTCTACTTAAGTGACCGGTGCTGAACTTTTCTGGTGATTTAGAGAATTAAGATGCACTATCTGAGTTGGTTAGCTGTATATCCAAGTCCATCGTGAAATATCAGCTAGGTGCATAACAGAAAATTTATCAAATTTTTAGGCCTTCTATGTAAAGTTGAGCGATTTGCCCAAAACTCTGTGACAACATGGCTCTCCCAAATGTAAATTTCTACTTAAGTGACCGGTGCTGAACTTTTCTGGTGATTTAGAGAATTAAGATGCACTATCTGAGTTGGTTAGCTGTATATCCAAGTCCATCGTGAAATATCAGCTAGGTGCATAACAGAAAATTTATCGAATTTTTAGGCCTTCTATGTAAAATTGAGCGATTTGCCCAAAACTCTGTGACAACATGGCTCTCCCAAATGTAAATTTCTACTTAAGTGACCGGTGCTGAACTTTTCTGGTGATTTAGAGAATTAAGATGCACTATCTGAGTTGGTTAGCTGTATATCTAAGTCCATCGTGAAATATCAGCTAGGTGCATAACAGAAAATTTATCGAATTTTTAGGCCTTGTGTGTAAAGTTGAGCGATTTGCCCAAAACTCCGTGACAACATGGGCTCTCCCAAGAGCAAAGGGACTCAAATGAAAGCTTTTAATCACGAAAGTAGAGGATGAAATAGTTTGGAATGTGTACTGTCATATCTCACTTTGTCCTGTTGCACCAATGACATTTTTAGAAAATCAGCATCTTGATATCGTTCTAAATATTATAGGAAACATATTTCAGCGCTGCTGACCCTTATCCACTGTACTAATGGAAATGGTTAACGATATCTAAAATTATGAAACGAGTTGGTGAAGGTGAAAAAAAATTTTTACTGATATGAGATTTCACAGTTTCTGTAGAACGACCCATAGGCCTACACGAAGACAAAAAGAGGAAAAATATAAAGTAGGGCCTACTCAGTCAATGTAAAGAATACTAAGTCAAAAAATTCATGAACGAAATTCCAGCACAACAGTTTTGAAAAACGCGTTTGCCACTCTCAGAAACAACTTTTATAACACAATTCGGGACACCTGAGAATGTGCCACGCATCAGTTTTACAATTTCCCAACCCCACAGAACCATTCATTTACATTGTAAGAGCATACACATGTGCTATTTTTGAACAATCATTTGGACAAGACTTGCTTCAAGAGAAAACTCAACCCAAACATGTTACGCTTCTTCTGCGTTCAAATACCATGAACTAATTATAAGATACTGAGAACCGCTGCTTTAGGCGGTACCAGATAGTAGGTACACGTAATCACTGAGAGAAGAGAGAGATGTCTTTGTTGTCACTCACTCCATAAATTTGGGTTTTCTCGTGAATTTAGAATCACGTCTGGCTTTCTAAAAACATGTTCCTATCCACTCATACTTCCATACTGCATCACGTTGTGTGTGACGTCAAAACTACGCGCTAGAATATGTTATTTGGTGATGCACGCTGATAGCTATGTGACAGTAGCTTAGTGGTTAAGAAGCGCGCCTAGAGAGCGCAAGGAGACGAGTTCAAATCCCGATGAACAACATTTACATGTGTTAAGTTGTCAATTTTTTGTTGAGGAATATCTGCGGCCAACATCAACAACTGCTTACTTTATAATTGCAAAGAACTTGTACCAACGGGTTACACCTGAGCTTACACTTATTTAAAATAAACAAATACTCGTATTCTTTAATAACTGCGCTGCTGTCTACGGCTGTTGTTTATTGTTAAATAAGTAAGAACCAGAACTGGGCTGACCTCCAAAAATTTAACAGTAAACAACAGCCGTAGACAGCAGCGCAGTTATTAAAGAATATTTGTTTATTTTAAATAAATGTAAGCTCCTGTTTTTGTAAGACGAAAGTAGCCCAATCAGAATTAATTTTTAATAAAATCAGTTTTTGGCTTTTTTCTAAATATCCGGCTTACCAGTTTCCCCATTCTAGATAGCTACATGACTTGTTTCCGGCATAATGTCTGTGTGAACAGTTTCCGACAATCAGAATAGCCGGTCGACCTATTTTAGTTGAATGGTGACTCGAATAATTCTAAAAATCAGCGAAAAGTGTAAGAGGGGCAATCGTACAGCCGCAGGTGTAACCCGTTGGTACAAGTTCTTTGCAATTATAAAGTAAGCAGTTGTTGATGTTGGCCGCAGATATTCCTCAACAAAAAATTGACAACTTAACACATGTAAATGTTGTTCATCGGGATTTGAACTCGTCTCCTTGCGCTCTCTAGGCGCGCTTCTTAACCACTAAGCTACTGTCACATAGCTATCAGCGTGCATCACCAAATAACATATTCTAGCGCGTAGTTTTGACGTCACACACAACGTGATTCCACAATTTTCTGAAAATGTGTCGAATCGTGCTGGAATGACCCGTCAATTACTAGGGTCATTCATTCAAATTTCAAAAAAGCGGTCAAATCACCCCGTTCTCTCCTACTTTATTTCAGATATCAATGCCTAAACGCAAGAATATAAAGGGGTTGCGTTCGCGAAGTGGAAGGAAATATTCCTTTAAAGAAAACTTAAAATTCGATGAGCCATTTTATCTCAGACGTTTCTATCGACGAATTATCAAGTACATTAGGAAGTTCAATGGAAGAAACCGAGAGTTTTTCATACTCCAATTTTCAACCACGCGGGCGGTCATCGCCTGTAGAATTTGGCAGTGCTTCATTTTTGGCAGACGAAAGTATTGTGTATGAATCTTTCGAAAGCTTGTCATCTGATTTTTTCGGATATTTCAGTATTGCATGAATCTACAAGGATGTCTGTTTCTGATTTCATCAAAAA
This sequence comes from Prostheceraeus crozeri, assembly GCA_907163375.1. NCBI lineage: Eukaryota > Metazoa > Platyhelminthes > Polycladida > Euryleptidae > Prostheceraeus > Prostheceraeus crozeri. The sequence continues at coordinate 2,069 of CAJQUW010001674.1, read as the reverse complement.
ATTCAATGAATTGATTAATGAAACATCGTATTTCCGATGCTGGTGCAAGTTCAATCCTTGATTTGATCTGTGAAATATTACCTTGTCCGAACAAAGTTCCAACATTACGTGAAGTGAAGAGTGAGACAAAAGTTGAATTTAATAACTTAGAGATAATCAAATATAGTTCAGGTTCATGCTACATGCTCGACATAAATCAGCAAATCATTCGCCTGATACGCAAAATTTGTAGACATTTTTGACCTCCTACGTATTCTGGTCCTGGATTGTACCGCGACTTCGTAGTCGGTTTAGTTTTGTTGATAATTCATATCTTAAATATTCTGTATGTCTCACTAAATTGTGATGGGGTAATTCCAGTACAAAATCAAAATCCTTCTCTCTGTGGCCTGTTACTTTATGTGTACTGAATCTTGATCCTGTGAGTCGTAGAAATGTTGAAAATCTAATTCTGTGTGGCATTTATTATGGTTCTTCTAAGCCTGACTTAAATGAACTCATGAAACGTGTGACTGATGAGTTATTATCAATTGACTTGCATTACCAAGATATTGTTGTGAGACTCAAGGGAGTCAGTTTCCTTGCAGATTTACCGGCGAAAGCGGCTTGTCTGAACAGGATGCATTTTAATGCTTATCACGGTTGCACGATATGCACTATACGTGGATATTACAGCAAGACTAACCGCAAGATGATTTTTCCCATGAAACATCAGACAGCTAGTAGGCTTCGCAACCGCCTATGAGTACACATTTCAAGCTAGCGTCGGAACCGACAAGGGACCCCGATTTATGGAGTAAAAGGCACATCTCATCTGTCAAAAGTTATTTCAATTCCTTCTGATGCCCCACTAGATACTATCGCACATAGTTTATCTTGGCGAGTAACTAGAAATAGCTCTTCCTTTCGTTTTTATTGAGAAAATGCGTCTCTTAGATGTGCAAGAATGTGTTGACCGTGTTTTTGGCTATCAATAAAGGTTTCCGCTCTCTTTCAAGAGAAAAGGACCTTGCGGATAGAACTTTAACATGTATCTCCCCACTGGAAAAGCGACGGAATGGAAATATTTTCTCTATATTATAAGTGTGATTTGCTTGAATGAATAATCGATGGCGTCTGTATAAGAGGAGTGAATATGCTTCTTGTTATCCTTTTTTCAACATCTGTCTATATCCTGTCTGCTAAAACGCGGTTACACAATGTAGATATCAGTGTAGCGAAAACTCTAATACTCCATTTTCAACACTTGGCTTCAAGAATGGCTGTGGGAGTAATTTCATGGTGTACAATTAATGCATGGGACTAATTACTCATTTGCCTGATCCAAGTAATGTTATTCGTGACCTCTCTGGGTGACATCGCTAGCACTTTTTGAGATGTAGCATATCGGCGGCATATTCATATCCTTTGTGAGCGAGGTATCCCTCTGAAAGGAAGCTTCCCATAAACAAACATATTTGTGGATAATAAAGATGGTTGAGAGGTTCATTAGATTTCAAAGCTTCTCGTTTGCACCTATTAGCACATTCCTCAACGAAGGAAGAAAATGAGTTAACAGTTTACGGAAAACTACACATCTCTATCTAGTGATGATGTGTCTCATATTGATTTAATGACTTGAACGCCACAGGATACAACCAATACAACGGACAATACCAAACGGATACGCCACTTACAATTATTCTCGAAAAAGGAAATTCTGCAGTCACAGTTAACCAGCTACATGCTCTTATCGGACTCAACAAGATCGATTCCTTCCCTGCGAATTGATCATATCTAAGTATCTCTTAATAAGAACATAAAAGACAGTTATTATTTATGTGTAGTTAATTAGCTGTTGACTTCGAGATTCTTTTTCCAGACTTCAATTCAGATACACAATGTAAGCGCAGATGCTGAAATAGTTACACAAATCTTCTGAATGACAATTACAATCTCACAGTTAGATGTACATCTACATGATAGTGGAACACTTATCCGTGGTGTTCCCGCGGATCACCAAAGATTGAGCTGATCTCATTTCATCGCCCATAAAAAGTCAGAACCCGATTTTATGGTGTGCCCCTTCT
>CAJQUW010001673.1:0-21622 GCA_907163375.1 Prostheceraeus crozeri | reverse complement strand
TTCTATGCTGCATCTCCTGAGCAGGGTGCGAAGTAGGAAAAAGTTACTGGGGGGATGCCAATCTTCATGTAGGCTATGTGCTGAATGAGACCCACAATTATCTTCGAAGCGGCTAGGTATAATTCGTCTGGCAAATCTCTGTCTTTAACGCGCTGATATGGAGTTGATTACTAAGCTTAGTAGGCTATACATCTAATCCTCTCACAATACCGGTAGGCTACATAGAACAAGTAAATGCGGCAAAAATTCTCATTTATTCAATGAAAAAAGCGAGTGTTTCGCTCGCAATTTTGTGGTGGAACATGAAACACGGTTTTGACCACGTGCTGAACGATGCGATTTCAGCCAATCCACGACGTACTTAGCAAAGTTTACGTGGGTGATTGGTGGTTCATTGATGTTAAGAAAAAGAACAGCATTACGAACATTTACACTCAAACGATTCCGATCTTTTGTGAACACATCATTCATCGCACTAAAGTCTCTTTCACATTCAGCCGTACACACAGGGAAAATCTTGATGACATCGCAAAATTCTTTGAAGTCAGACGAGTCTAGCCCGGATTTGGCCTCTCGAAATGAGGAGACTGCGTTCATCACATTCTGTTTGAAAAACTCTGCGATTTTCATGACCTCTCTGTCACCATAGAGGATTCGGTCATCAGATGTTGGCCACCTTCTCTTATCTAAAAACGTACAGTCTTTCAAAAGTTCGACGTCGAATCTCGCGTGTAGGTTATCGATGACGGCCTGCACGAATTGTGCTCGGAACTTAGAGTCAGTACTTCCCTTCAAGGTGACTCCTTTGAAGTTCCCATTGAGCTCCAGCTGTTCAGCGAGCTCCTAAGATGATGGCCCTCCATTCTCCATGTAGCTCTCCAGAACTTTGCGTAGACGCAGGATGTCTCCTGACAGTGATGAGGTTTGCCTCGACCACCTGCATCTGTAAAATATTGCTGTTTTTTTGACGATGTTCCTACTCACTCAGGTGAACATTCATGTTATCATAACGACCATTATGATTATCTAGAATACTTAACAAAAAAATTACGAAAATCATCTCAGACCAAGCCAGATACTTCAATGGATTATCAGAATACTTTATAGAAAATCAATTAAATCATCTTACGTAGACCAAACCAGATACTTTAAAGGTGCAGAGATGTGACCAATTAAAGGTGTGATTGAATCATTGATGCAATTGCTAGGGAAAGCGGAGTCACAACACCGTAGAATCGGAACTTACTTTCAAGCTGAGTGCTTTCAGATCACGAAGACAATCCCTTATAACACACATTTGTTCCACTAATTGATGTCGATCGATATGATTTCTCAATCGGGATGCGACGGACGAAATTGCAGGAAAAACTCGTGGAGAAGCGACGAATGATGATGAAAAAACGACACATGCACTAACTGCTGCCCACGCAGTGGACGGGTATTAGTGAGTCAGATGTCCTTCATTGCAGCAGCAGCACACACACATGCGCTGCAGCATTGAAGATAGCCGTCAAGTGGAATTGGCTAAAAGCCACTCTGAGAGACAGAAAAAGTAGACATACATTCTGACAGACACATCACTGGGATCCCCCCCAGGACTAATTAAACCTGCGTACTGGTGGGGATTCAGATGATCACTGGTAGGGACGGATCCCCCCCATCCCCCCCTTACTTCGCACCCTGCTCCTGAGGAAGATTGTGTTTATTTTACAACTTGCGTTATGGTTACACATGTATTTGTACACTTTGCTATTTACATTTGTCAATATTGTCTCAGATCCTTTCATCTGAAATTGGAATCTTTGAGACAATAATGATGACAGCAAAAGCTACATTATCGACTTGTAATTTCACTCATTCTGCAATAATTGAGGTATTCGTGACATGCATGTATAAATTCTTGGTTTCTCTCACGGAACATAGGCCTGTACATCCTCCCAAATAATGAAATTTAATCATCATTGAATAATTGATTAAGTACAACAAATGTTTATTGCTTATTGTGCAAAGTAGACCGAAACCGGTGCATACTACCGGTGCACCGGTTCCGTTTCCGGCATGCAGGCCCGTCTGTGTGTACATGTGTGTCAGGGACGCTCATGCAAAACATCAATGTATCATGGTTTTAGCGTTCTTTATGATGATTGCAACCGAACAAACAAAACTCGATGCTGCATGAACGCAGGCAGTAAAAAATGTCAATGAAGAGCGCGTCAAGGAAAGTTATCTTGAAAATCGGCGGCTCCGTTTGTGTTTTCACAAAGTCTGGCCGACCCGCCCTGACCCGTTTTAGTCCTGGGCCTGTTTGGTTTCCACTCTGACTATGCTTATCAAAAGACATGACATTTTCGCTATATCTGATTAAAGCTTTTATCATTTTGCAGGTGCCTCCAGCTGAATTAGAGGGCTTACTGCTATCTCACCCCGAAATTCTTGATGCTGCAGTGGTGTCTAAAGATGACGAAAGATGTGGTGAACTTCCCGTAGCTTTCGTTGTGCGGGAAAGCGAAAACAGTTCTTTAACAGCTGAAGACATTGATGCCTTTGTAAAAGAGCGGGTGTCTGATTATAAACGCTTACGAGGTGGAATTTATTTTATAGACAGTATTCCAAAATCCGAAAGTGGGAAAATCTTGCGAAGAGTTCTTAAGCAACAACTCAAAGACATGAAATGAGCACTTTTGCGTATGACAAGGTCAATAATTTTTTCAATGATGCTATTGGCAATTCAATCAGCTTTTGTAAGTGCTCCGAATATAGAGCAAACTAATGTTGCATGTGAGTTTTTCTACAAAAAGTGGTCAGTTTACAAAATGAATTCAGATGGGATCTGTTAACCAAGCTGCTGTGTGATCTAAGATTATCTTAATGTTCCTTACATAACATTTCTGACTTATACACGGTCCTTCTTTAACATTCAGTTGTAATAAAAGTTCAATAGACATAATTCATGGGTTATGTTGATTTCTCTACATGATGGATAAGATCACAGCAGCTTGAAGATTATTTACGCACATGTATACTGTAATATGTCGTTGTAATACTAAAACATAATTTCATGAAGTATTTCTTTCATAATATGATGCACGAATCAATGATTAAAGTATCAATGCGGGATGCCAGAAGATCACTATTAATCAATATTCCTTTAATTTCGATAAGTATTTATCAAATCTTCTCATTGTGCGATGTGACCACTTGATTCGTCCGGTAAACGAAACATCAATCTTTTAGCTTTCTTAGTGTGCCAGTTTCAGCAGTTATCCAAAAGACGTATTGAGCCAAAAAGCAGCTATAATATTCTTTCCAATCCAATGGATGAAAAATCCCAAAGTCATCAAATGTTCTATATACCGTGCTCGAAGTAATCCACCTACTTTTCGATTTTTAGAGAGATTATCAGACATGAATACGGCAGAACGTCACCATGCTGTTTCCATGTCAGAGACACTCCAAGAAATGTAACGAAATTTCTCCGGTCAAATTGTAAAGTGGGATAATTTGAATAACAAGGATGTTTTACTTCAAATCTGTCACACTATAGCGGTCAACACGAGCAAGCTTTCTGGCTCATCAACGGAATACCCAATAAGATGACCTGTTCGAGATCGAGAAGAAGGTTTGCATAAAGTTCATCAAAAATTACAAATAAGGACTATTCAATATGCTATATGGCATAAGAAACTTTGTCTTTTAAAGGTATGTGATTCTTTAGTCTCACCCATTACGCCTCCAGCAGTGACAGTCGATATTGGAAACCAAGTATATCATCGCGCAAGGAATGCAGAGCAACTGCGACATGATTACGATGAAGTGCCATAGAACAGTCACCATGAATAGCCACACTAAAATCAAAGTCATGAAAGGAAACGCTGAAATTAATCAAATTAATAGCAATATCTGACCGAAAGATGTGAACTAAAAGAAAAGTGTGCTTTCATTATGATGCACATAAAAATTACGCTTTCATAATTATTTCCATGATTCCAATAATAGAGATGCATTTCAGTTGGTTCATGCACTCCTTGGTAAGTTAAGCATTGAAAAATTGAGAGAAATATTTAGGTAACACGTCATACTGTCCAAATTAGTCCAATTGGTCAGAAATAGAATTTCTTGAGTGACTTGGAAGTATACCAATGATCTGTCCTCCACGATATCTTTCTTTGCAGTTGCCGCCTTCTTTTGTATTATATGTATTATATTTACACACATGTGTAATATTTTTTTATTACATAAGTTTCGTAAGACTAATTTCCATAGCTTTTAGTGACAACGCATTCTCCAAAATCCATTAATTTGAAGACTTGTTATATGCATGCTAACTAGATGATTGTAGATTCCTAGAGACAAGTCGCCAGTCATTTATGTACACATTTCCAGTTCAGTCAGCAAAGATAATATAGCTACATTTCTTGCGCAATGTCTTAAATCTAATACGGTTACTATGTAGGTTACCATCTATCGGTATGGCTACTGGCATCTGTGACAATGCTAATTTCCTTAGATTGTATTGTAGGCTCTTGTGCAGTCCCCCCCCCCCACCTACATTTTTCAAACACAATCATTATTCAATTGATCAATTTTGATGGAGGGATAACTCTTACAACACTCACAGCGAATGACCTGACTACGTACAAGTCCTCGCATGGCTATAGCAATAAGCGAACCCCAGCCACTTCTAGTAGCCGCCCTAGTAATTCTAAAGGTATCTCATTCACAATGAATTTCCTTTGACTTCAAAATCAAAGGGTATAATTTCAATTCGAAAAAACCAGAAGGCATAATTACAATGTTTTGACTTGCTGACGAAGTTGCGACTAACATCCAATTAGCCACGTAGATTTTTACAACAGCACGGAAAGCTTCTACTCAAAACGGTGATGCTGAAACGACATCCAATGGTGCTTGCATCTTTTCACCAGAAAAATGGGGGTGAGGAACTGCAGCAAGAGCCGTATTGGCAATAATATTTCCCCAAATGTCTAGACCTGTGAATAAGAATTTTCATTATTATTTTTATCCGTCTGTCAACACTTATGCTGATATCATGCTGACTTATATGTAAACAATAAAAGAAAGACTGAACGCTCTCAATAAAGGCCCTTTGACCTCCCTTATTCTATTGGCTGTGACATTAAACAACCCACGAGCGCATCCGAAAGCTAGCAAAGTAGATGGGATTTCTGCTCGTGCTCGCATTCAAATTTTTATTATGCATTGCATCCCTGCAAACATGCTGTATGATGCACCAGTTCAGTTTCATCAGCCTAACCACTCATCAGAGGAATAGTGGTAATATCGATATACATAATTTAATATAATAATATCACATGCATCAGTGATGAAATTATATTAGTGCAACTTTACGCCATAATTAAAAATACGAAATTAACATAATGTAAGTTAAGCCTTAACTATAAGTATGCTGCATAGAATTAACAAAAACTCGTCCTAAATTTACATATTTTTGTAATTTTTTGAAGTATAATTTTTCATTGTACATTTCTTACCTACACTTCAATCAGACACTATCTAAATTACAATTTCTAACAGATTATAGAGTCCGTGGGCTACCCACACGATTATAGTATTCCTGGATCAACAACTATGGGATAAAGGCAATAACAAATAGGAATAACAACCTATGCTAGCCTATATACAACTTTAATATTCAATAAAGCAAGTTGATATCTTTATTGATAACGGTTATAATTTGGCTATAGCCGACCCTTTCCATGTTCGAAGTAATACAGGCCCTATAAGCAATATTAAGAGGCATACGCTACCATTTCACATATTCAAGCTTTAGTTAAAACAAGCTTATACTACTATTCGACTCCTGTGACGGCTAATTAGGATACATCATCACTCATTGTGTCTTATTTAATGTAGCATCGTAGTAGACTGGTTGCCAGGGCCCCCTAGCAATTTATATTTAGGATCAGTGCGGGAGATCTTTCTAATTTAACCACCAATCCAGGTTATAACTTAACTCTTTTATCTTTCAGAGATAGTCAATTCTGCAAAAATATTATGACAAATATGTTATTTATCATGATATTAGGCTATTGACATTTTTATTATTAACTTAAGAAGTCGTTGCTCTTTTTGATGAAAAAACTAATTTAATGATTGTAGCAAGCCCTAAAGGGCCACTCCATTAATCCAAATGGACCCTTCAACGGATCCAGGATACCAGCATAGATAGAGCCATGAATTTAGAAGACGGAGCCGAGCCGACCGGAGCCCTTTCACATCAGTGTTGTGGAAGCCGGAGCCGATGAGAAAAAAACGCATCGGCTCCACCCCACTGAATTCACAATAAGGAATTGATTGTTTTGCCATTTGGTTCATGGTTATTAATCCAGATACACACAATCGTATTATAATCAAGTTATCGAAGTCAGTGGCCTCCAAGTCCCATACATGGTAGAGGAAAGTTTGAACGTCCCTTAGATATCTTATATCATAGATGTCCCTGATAGTATCCACATAAATACATAGAATCCGAGGACGTGCTAGCATTCCGAGGAGTTTTTTCTTTCATGTCGATAAGAGACTGAAGTTGATAATATTGGGTATTCTTGCCATCAAAATAATAGTGATGGGATAATCTCTCTCTACTCGAACAATGCATACAGGGAGACAAATAAAATAGTACTTTAATTCACGTTTCCCTTTCAAACATCAGCAGATTCTTGATTGAGCCATGCTTAGAACACATTTCATCATCATACTTGATTTAAATTATTTATTTGCCTATTTCCGAGAAAATGTGAAACCAAAGGCTCCATGGATGAGAATTGAGTGATCTGAGTGAAAAAATGGACCAGATAAATGAATACATTAGAAACATCCATTGGAAACTTTCATAAGTTGATGCTGAGAACTCAAAGACAAATGATAGTTAATGCAAAGGTAAAATAAATGGAAAGACAATAACCAAAAAAATAAAAAAAAAAAAACCAACAAAAAAAGTAAAAAAACAAGAAAATAATTTAAAAGAATATAAACAACCATAAAAGACTTAACATTTAAATAAATACAAATATAACCCAAAAATAAAAAAAGAGAAATTAAAATTAAATAAAAATAATAACAAAAAAAAAAAAAAAAAAAAAAAAAAAAAAAAACAAAAAAAAAAAACATACAAAAAAAAACTAAATCAAAAGAATTAACAAAAAAAAAAAAAAACAATAACCATACTTTGACATCATAGTAACCACTAATTCGGTGATCGCAAAGGAAAGTGGAAATTGTTACTGACCAACCGAAATTGACAAAGAAAATCCAGAACTTCCCTCCAAGAAACACTAAAAAAACAAAAGAAACTAAATTTTCTTCAAACACGAAGGAATTTCGGATACATATCGTAAAAATTATCAAGAAACTTTAGATGCCCTTCTCGTCTCTCTCTCGGTAGACTACGTAGACAGAATTATACAACTGAAGACCATGCAGAAGCCCGTGATGTACTATAGCCACTGAACTTGTATATCTCTCAAACAACAACTATTGTTAAAAAGTTGATGTAAATTTTATTTATGTAAAAAATAAATGACTTAGACCGAAGAGGACACACCAAGGCATTAGAGATGGTCCTCATTTCACAGAGAGAGCACCTAATGACAGACAAGACCAATATTGTGGTCAGTAATGGTGGTAAATAAAATATTATAGAAGCGAAAATTTAGGAATGACGAGTTCTAAGTATTCGCATATGAAATTAACATTGAAATAGAAATGAAAAAGGCTTTTTCTAGACTGGCTGCCGTACAAAATGAGTAAATTTCATGTTTGTGACTTAATTTTGCATTTTACCTCATTTGTATGAGGCTCCCATAGACATCAAATACTGAATCAGGTGACCTCAACTTCAACTTTTATAACGAAGCTAAGTTCTGAACCTCAATTCATCGTTTTAAAATTCATGGCATTCTGAGAAATAGTTTCTTTTTCCTGCAAAAGAAAATGTACGAAAATTCCCAGTTTTCACAAATCCTAGATAGTTCTTGATTTTTACATTGGTTTCCAATAGGAATTCTTTAACATTACCTGTAACCGAAAGCCGACTGGCTTGTGACCCAAAATATGAATTTTGTATTCACGTGTCAAGATCTACAAATCCAGCTATTAAGCGTTTGTGCGCAATTTTAGGAAACAAGTGTCAGAAGCTCCGGACTATACAGTAAGCATATTAGGTAAGTAGTACTAGTGATTAGTCCCCACAAATTAGATTCATCTGCGCGCGCATTTCGGTTTCCTAGAAAAGGAAGAATTGTATCTAACCTATATTGAAATGGCACATCACCGAATTAGAAAACTTGCTCATTCTCGAACCAGATAAATTCGTGTATTCGGTTACTATTGGAAATGGCAAACAAATAATCTGTCACAGAGGACATAGAGCCAGTTGAGAGATGCGTGCGTGCTGTGATATCCTCGCACACACCAAAACACACATCGATCGTGGCTTCGATTCAATGTTTTGCACTATACAGTGAGCAATGCCAAGGAGTGGATCATCAAGTGAACTAATTTTCGAGTACGCCTGCTACTTCTTTAATAATGAATCGTAAGGGCCAACAATTATGAAAAAACTTTGTGCGCAATGATCTGAAGGTATTTTGGGAATCGAAGCACTTTGCCTGAACGCACATTAATCCCAAGCGACGCACGACTTTTTTCCTATCTCTGTAAGGGTCTTTAGGAATTCCTTTTGGCCTCACCTAATAGTTCCTCAATGTTGCCGTCCATTTCGTATTAATCGCAACTTCTAGCAAACCGAAGCAGACAAACAAAAAAATATTTAATTCTGTGGGTTAGTCAAATCCCCAATGTGCATACAACTCGAAACCAAATATGAGCACCAGCAGCTATTATAAGATCAGCAAATTTTTACAGTTTTTGAAGAAATTGCCACGGATTTCACTCAATCATGATGGCAATACAGAAGCAATATTATCATTTCACAAATCTTCCGTGTCATGGCAACCTTGAAGAGGCATTGTTTTGCTAAACTTTCCAATTCAGCGGGTGACCACATATGTTACTTTAATGCTCAGCCTTACTAGTGAGAGTACCGTGTTTTCCAAAGCTTATGATCATATCACAAACAACCTGTCACTGAAAGAGCAAGATGTCATTATCAAGACAATGGTTAAAATTAACTTTAAAATATGCAAATGGGTCCACATTACTATTCAGATTCAAGAAATAAAGCGTAAATTTAGTAAATTATAAAATCATCCCGATGAAAATATGAATGAAAAGCTTGAAATTTCAGCCAAGAAGCACGAAAGGATCTCAACTTTTCCATAGAAGACTTACATTGTTATGCTGGTCTTGACATTTCCTTGATAATCTGCTTAATTTTCGCTTAATTGAGATGCCTGCTATAGCAACATTCTATTTCCATTTTTGATTATTGATAAGTTCAAGGCTACATATATAAGGTGGGGTGAGGTGAATAAGGCCCACATTTGCTAGATCTCGTGAAACTACTTAACGAATTTAAGCGCAACATAAAAGAAATGAAATATATAGAATTTCAAATAAGTGTCAGAAGTTTCATCGATTTTGGTCCAGTGGATCAGATTCTACAGCATCTCAAAAAAAGAACATTCAAATTTCTTCTTTGATCTAATATTTGCTTCTTCATTGTTCAAGGATTTCATGACACTAATTATTGGTGTAGATGAGCTCTTAATATGGAAAATTATCTCCTGCGTATCATCTTTAGGACCTTATAAAGTAGTTTAGTTTGGATTTTTTCAGTTCGGGGAAAGTACGAAAAAACACTCTGATTATACAACGATGTCAATGTAGCCAATAAGGCCCATGCAAAATGCTGGTAATAAGGCCCCTATCACAGTACAATCAGTACTCCGAAAATCCAACGAAAGTCAGATCCACGTAAACGTAGCGAAGTCTTACGTACAAAGCACAACTGCTTACAAAAGAACTTTACTAAATAAAAAAAGCGCTTGAAGCAAACACCTGTTTTATCCAAGAAACAAAACAGTAGGCCTAAGCTTTTAGTTGTAGAAAAGCTGAGCAAGCTGGGCAAGGCCTGAAATCGTGGTATTGCAAAATTTGTGTGAGGAAGATGAAAAGTTAGATAGGCCTATGAGACATTGTATAGAATGATGAGATCCCATTTGTTTGCCCTGACTGTTCCAAATGTGTAGGCCTATAAAGTCTGTGCATATATTGATAATATAAACAGAGGGATTATACCTTTATAGTTACCAAATGCATGATTTTACCATCAGCAATAGTTTTTTTCCTCGTGTTGAAAATATCTTTTGTTTTTCAATGAAAGTCCGGATGCATTTCAAATTGAACAAAATTAATTGGTCTTCTTTTTTTAGATAGGGGCATAACTTAAGTTCTAACTCTGAATTACAGGAACATATTAGATCTAAACTCATTATACCTATTTGCGTACCAGAAGGTGAATATAATCCACTGTATATAGCCAAATGTTAGAAATGACTTATAAGCTACGTAAATTGAAGACATCAAATAAAAACAAAAGCGGACCTTATACGCGTGTCGCTAACAAGGCCCACTCCGTAATTTTTCATCTTTTTGGAGGTGGGAGCACTTCACCGGTCATCCTCGCATTCCGGTTAAAAATGGACTATGCAATTGTCAAAAGGCCTTTTGTGCAAAATGTTCATTTTTCTGGAGAGTTTTTTATACAGTTTTTAAAGTGATACTGGATACACAGTATTGAAAAAACTGAAATAACTAAGTTTTATCATCCAACATTGTCATTTAAAATTGACATAGAGTTGTTTTACTGCAAATTGTCCTATACAGTTTTGGAGGGCCCATCGGCACTTAGGACTTTTGCAACCTTATGTGCACATAAGGCCTTCTGTATGTAGACCGATTTACTGTATTCGGAGGAAGTTCATGGAAAATGTAGGTGTAGCACATTTTCTGAAACCTCTCAGCAGAGCCAATTAAAAAGTATATGTTTCCACTTGATTTATATGATTTAATTTATTTACTGCTAAGTTTACACCAGATAGTTGTGCTTTTCATATTGAGCAATGGCCATCGAAAGATGCATAAACGTCACGTTGGGAGCAAAGTTTTGCTATAACTTCAAATATGTACTCGAATTACACATATACTGGACTTTGTTGTCACCGAATTTTCTCTCCAATCACCGAACGGAAATTCTCGCACACATGAAGACCTGTATTTCTTAGCTGATATTTTAGACACCTTAACAGCTTGAAGGCACCTCTTTCCATACTACATAGCGATAAAATTATATTATTGTCATCAAAGCGACTCAAATGTCGTTAATAGTGTGTGATGAATCTTGTCATTATCAGAGATTGCAGTTTCTCTTCAAAGAGAAACATTTCTGGGTTGTAAATAGTCAATCTCGGGATCCTAAATTTTTCTCCTAACCCCGGAATTCCGAAACTGATCGCTGCACGGTAGGTCAATATTTACATGCAGATAAAAAATTTTGCTGAATGATCCTCTTTATGCATAATTTTCTCTTTTACATAATCTGGCCGTCTGTGACGCTATGTGGATGATTTGAGCATTGTGAGTCAGCTTACTCGTATAGTGAGCATACATAACAGATATTACTTCCAATTCATTCCTATAGGCTTGAGGCCTACAATTTTTATTATATTTAGGTCTACAACAGACTTAATTGGAGCATGCATGTCAATGCTATTTCAAAAAGAGCATCTACCAAGATTTTTGTGCTCCGTCAGTTAAAGCCGTTTCTAACTGTACCCGAATTGGTAACAATTTACAATAACTGTATACGCAGTATTTTGGAATATTGTGCGCCGTTGTTTGTAGGATTGAATTCCACACTTGCCAACATACATGTAATTGAAAATGTTCAAAGTCGATCTCATCGAATTATTTGTGGGTCCTCTCAATGTAATTGTGCATATTATGTACCGCTTTCATATCGACGACTGATGATTGGAGCATCTGTATTTATGGTCAATAATGAGGGTCATGTTTTGCATCACCTTGTTCCGAAAAAATTAAAATATTCTAACAAGTACTGTATGCCGGAATGTTCTTTAGTGTTGAGAAGAAACTGTTTTAGCTTGATGGTTTCTGTAGTTGATATTGCGCTACTATTTCTTATGTGACGTTACTTTTTCCTTTGTAGATTTTGTTAGTTTTCTCACATTTTATGAATAATTACTTTGATTTTGATGTTGTTTTGCAAAAGGCCTCACGCTTCTCATTATTGAGGCCATGTATGAATTAAATAAACGTTCATTATTATTTTTTTGACACGATCTCACACATTCAGATCGGTTAGTGTCTCAAGACCTCGGAGACTTACGAAGCCTCAGGGGGATCAAGAGTTCGACGCAGTATATGAGCACTGCTAAGGAGTGCTGCTTTCGCCAATTCCAGTATGTGGTGTGCCCCAGGAATCTTGTTGAGGTAAGTTTTCAACCTTGATGTGTAGGCATCCAAGGCGCCGACAACAACCGGGACAACTTCAACATTTGTGTTCCACAACTTCTTTATTTCTAAGCGCAGGTCTTGATACTTTGTGATCTTCTCCTTCGCTTTCTCTTGTATGTTTTTGTCGTCGGGGACTGCTATATCTATTATCAGAGTTTTCCTTTGGATCTTATCCACCACGATGATGTCTGGTCTTCTTGTTTGTATGTAGTGGTCAGTCCGCACTTCGAAGTCCACCAAGATCTTTGTATCATTAGTTTCAATCACCGATTGAGGGTCATGCTTCCAATATTGATCCACCACATCAATTATTTTGTCCTTGCAAATCGCTCTATGGATAGACTTGGCAACTTCATTATGTCTTCGGAAATATTCCGTTCCTGCCAGTTTTGAGCAGCTAGTCAGGATGTGAGAGAGTTTCGTCAGTAGCTTTACAAAGTCTGCATTTCGGGTCTGTTGAAATCTTTAGGATATGTGCTTTATGTGCCTTCGTGTTCAGAGCCTAATCTTGTGCGGCCGTTAGCAGTGATCAGGTCTCAATCTTTAATTTGGCAGTTGTTAGCCAATTGTACTGTGTTTCTTTTTTTATTATTATTAAATTATATTTCTTTTGTGAATCGGAGAATGTTGAATTGCACTCCCAATAATAACCGCAATAACTGAGCCTATACCTTTCCAAGGAGTCCGATGAGTCGATTAGTAGCGGTGATATCAAGTGAATCCCGGGATCCCTTGAGTAAAAATTTCCGGGATTTCTGGATATTCCGAAGGACCACGGACTCAGGATTGCAAACCGTGAGTCATTGGTGATTTCGTTAATCGAACAGAGGAAACTTGATTTTGATCCATTTATAAGTCATGCATTGTCTGCATTCGGGACAGCTTAGTATACAAAGTATCAATCGTAGTATTCAATCGTGATAAGGGATATTGGGTGGATCAAAGATGGAAGACTGTCCTACAGTGACTAGATTATCAGCATTAAACTTTCTTGCTTCCGTAACCTTTTCTTATTTCTCACTTAATTCTAATGCTACTATTCAATTTGATAGTAGTATGTAAAATATAGAAGTTTTGTATATAGCACTTGAGTAATGTCATTGTGTCAACTATTGTATCATGTTGTCGAATTAAATTTTAATCTTGGCTATGTGATGTGAATGGCGATGAACTCTGATTTGCAATTTTACCTCTGCCTGCCTGAAGACGAGCGAAGCGCTCGGAACGACTCGCTACTATACTCGTATAAAAAACATGTCCCGAGATGGTATTTTGGAAGTCTCTAATTGATTGGCACATTAGTATACAAGGATGACTCGTTTACAAGCATTGCCGGCACGTAATAAAAAGGCGGGGCGGGCGTGGAGGGGGCAGCATGGGGGCTGGCAGCTATGGGCAAGGATAAAAAAGGCATTTTGCATCTGAACACCTATATACAAGAAATTGGACTATTTTATACGCCTTTATTTATTTAAAATTATATAACCATAGACCAAAGAAGGGCACTTACTAGTTTCCCTGCCGCGCGTAATCGCTGCGGATTTCCATACTAGGCGCACCATGGTGTAGAACGTTGTGGATCGAGCTTGATTTCATTACATCGGAGCATGATAATCATCGCTTTGCCAATAACAATTAGCTTGCTGTGAGGAATAGTTCCGTAGTCCATAGGTTATTAGTCCATAGTATTGCATGTTTCGCATCTGGTATCGGCACCTTTATTTGTATTCTCAAAGTATATAGGGAACTTTTATTTGAAAAATTTAGACTTTATATGTTGATTTTTGAAATACTTTTTCTTCTGCTTAAATGTATACAATATGTAATCAAATGATCTTATATAGAGGTTTCTTTTGACAAATGCAATAAACATAATGCCATGATTCAACAATATTATAAGGTAGGTTCCTATTCCGATGAAATAACGTGTGGAAAATATGAGGCTTATAGAATAAGGAGAAGTTGAAAATATATGACAATGTGAATATAACCGAAAATCGAATCATATATTGTAGGTTTCTATATACACTTTTACATACAGTGACTTAAACTTGCTATACTTAATGTGTACTTAACTGTAAGGGTTATTATTATTCACGACACCGGTATCCAGCTTTGATACGGAATAAATATTCAAAAAATTAAAATATTTGATCACTCATTATGATCTATTTATGTACAAAATATTCAACAATATAATCTAAACCTCTGTGACTAAACTCTAATGATATACAACAAGAAAACAAGAGCCAGATCAGATATGTCCAAAGTATGAGAGTCTCTTTTCATTGAATTATGATGAATTCATCAGCAACGGTTGTGGAATTATTAACATCGTCCATGTAATCCTTATGCAATACTGCAAACAAGATATTTATTTAGGTGGTTTGGTCCAGTCTTGGCTCTGGTCCATGTTTTTCAGGTCGTTCGCATTGCGCTAAAAACTTTCTTTCCCGCTGTCGCTGAGCTCATGGGTTACTCGTGCAATAATATTTCTGCGGAGTCGTGGGTAATTTTGCTAAGCTTTTTTTCGTCATTGACATTGCGTTAAAATATATCACCAATTGTTGATATCTTTGTAACCGTTCTTTATTCTTGGTTTGATCTGTTCATTTAATCATTTTTGAGGGAATAGGAGCGGCGAGAACCCCCCACCGCACCACCTATCTTGCGTACCTGTGTCCAGACAACATATTTAGTTCTTCTTGCCCATTCTGCTTTGCGTAGATTGTTGAAGCTTCACGGAAATGACCTCGCACCGCTCTTATTGCCTCTGCTATCTCACAGACTTGGAAAAAAATATCTTGTGCTCCAACACCATGCCATTCCTTCTGATACGAAGTTTGCTGCCCATTTACTAATCGAGCTCTTATCCCACGGGCTATTTCAATATCTTCTAATATTTTCTAATCATTTTGTTTGGCGAAATATACGGTAATTTCCACATCCAGCCGCGCGCACCCGACCACGCGCGTCCCGCCTGAAACGCGCCAAAACAAATTTGCCCATCCCGTGAAAAGGCAATTTGCCCCTCCTGTAAAAAGGCAGCATTGCCCACTCTGCCCACCCTGTGAAAAGGGCAGCATGGGCTTTGCCCACCCTGCCCACCCCGTGCCGGCATGCTTGCTCGTTTATTCGGGGTAGGCTACCTTTTATTTTCAATTAGATTAAGAGCTAATTAGGCTAACAAAAATGGTTTATGAATAAGAATGAAATAAGCATGCACATGAGGACCGCCCTAGGCCCACCTTACCGATTGCAAAAATGAAAGATCGACATATATTTGCATTTCTAAATTTAAACAAATTTGATGAATTCTTTTTTGAAAATTGATGAAAAATATATTTTAGAACTATATATAAAAACATGAGAACATGCATTAAAAAGTAATTTTTGAAAATTTTACACAGAAGGCCTTGCGATTCAGCGGCGCTATGCATTGCTAAATAGAAGACACCCATTGTAATGAATGCCTTCTGTAACATTGATGGGAACCTTAATTTAAGTCCGATGAGAGAAAGATAAAAGGAGCTGGTTGTTCAAGTAATTGAAAGCATTAAGCCTGATTTTTCGATGATGTTTTTCGTTTTAAATATCTCGCCAGAGAACATCTCGTGAGTTGAGAATGAGATTTTTTCATTTTTTAATCAAACATTCTCTATAATCTATAATCTTACAGCAGTATACACACACTGTAAATCAGGGTTAATTGATAATTAATTGCATTGCAATTCATGGCAATTAATTGTGCAATTTATTGATTGCTGTGAGAGAAAAATTGGAATTAACAGATTGGCGCATACGAATGACTGCAATTTAATTTGCTAATTGCTCTCAGGCGAGTAATTGCGATTAATTGATTGAATGTTCTATCTGCAATGGGGAAGTTATTCAATTGACTGTTTGACTTGTATTGCGTCAATACACATCATCGTAGGATACATTGCAGCATCTGTAGTGATTTTGAGATAGTGCTAGGCATACAGTTGGCTCAAAATTAAATTAGAAATATGAGTTTATGGACAGGTCAATGAACAAAATGTTTTTCTCAAAGTTCTTTCAGATTTTTTCATGTTTTTAAAGAGGCATTGTATCTTTCCAAAAAATACTTTTCTTATGCTTTTCAACTAGGCGAGCATCTTTAACGTTTCTAAACAAGCTCTATAATACTCATGAATATGAGTCAAATCAGCAAAGGCTGACCTTAGGCGAAATAGGTTAACAATTAGAAGACAAATCGCACCACACACCAAGCAGAGCCACTGAAAAAAAGAATAAAGCATAATAGATTAAAATGCTTATAGAGTAATAATTTTGTAATGGTAGGTAGGCTATCCTGTGTAAATATGAGTAGAATAAGAACTTATTGATGACTTACGAGAAATCCTGCCGGTCTGCCACATTATGTGTTGTGCTGTGCAGTAATTGCGACATTTATTTGTATGATAGCTAAATCTGATTCTACAGGTCTGGTCGCTCAGATGTTTACAGATGTCATGATGATTTCGTTAAGTTCGAGATTTAAACATCAAGTTAAAAGAATTTCAAAATCAAACAACTTTTATTTATAAATTTCATAAATCCTCTGTATGACCTCCTCTTCAGGCTCATCACCAGTTCATGGTACAGACCACCGTCAGTAAAGTTGTTATTTGTCACTGTCGCTACTGCTTCAGCAATGAAATGTCGCAATTCAGCTATTCTTGGAATTTGAGGCGGGTAAGCATTCTATTTCACATTGCATTACTGAAGCAGAGGCAACCAGTGACAGACCCTTCCTGATGTAAGTAGTAACAAAAGGTCCAGAATAAACACAGCGCGCCCCCCCCTCCCCCCCCTCTGGAACGACAGAGGTTGTGGTCTGTCGTGGTGTGCCGGCCAGGTTGGTTGACAACATGTTCGCTGACTCCCCCCCCCTCTGCAACGACAGAGTGTGAGACTCGAGTGAGTTGGTCCGACCGCCTGGTTGACTTGGGCGACCGTCTAGGTTGACGTGGGCGACCGTCTAGGTTGACGTGGGCGACCGTCTAGGTTGGCATGGGCGACCGCCTAGGTTGTCTTGGATGGTGAAACGGTGGCCAGATTCGGATTCAGCGTCAAATTCTGCATCTGTGATGTGATTTCCAGCTCAATCGGCGAGAAAAAATTTTTCTTCAAAATTTCGACAGAGTTAAAATTTGGGACGTTTTGGTGTATAGCGCCCAAACGAAGCCTCGGATGGGAAAACGGAGGCCAGATTCGGATTCAGCGTGAAATTCTGCATCTGTATGGTGAATTTGAAAGCAATCGGAGAGAAAAAATTTTTCGCTGACGTCCCCCCCCCTCTGGACAGCTTGCTTCGATTTTGGCTTCCAGTGGATGGATTTTGTCGTGCGATAGCTCGTTTGAAAGCTAAGAGTGAGACAAATTCAGTGAAAGAATCGGCTTGTTCCTATCTGTCTTCGTTCAAAAGTTAGAGCGGTTACAAGATTTTAGGTCGGAGCTCGCTTACCTGAAAAAATCCTAAGTGTCAGAGTGACTTTGTATGGGTTAAATTTTGAAAATTTTCCAAAGTGTGGAATTTCGACCTGGGACCGTCACCAAAACATTTTTCATCAAATTTCACTGACCTCCCCCCCCTCTGGACAGCTTGCTTCGATCTTGGCTTCTAGTGGACGGATTTTGTCGAGTGAGGTGTCATTTGAAAGCTAAGAGTGAGACAAATTCACTGAAACAAACGGCTTGTTCCTATCTGTCTTCGTTTACATGTGAGACGCCATTTAAGATTTTAGGTCGGAGCTCACCTGAAAAAAATCCTAAGTGTCAGAGTGACTTTGTATGGGAAAAATTAAAAATTTTCCAAAGTGTGGAATTTCGACCTGGGACCTTTTACCAAAGTTTGTTTCATCAAATTTCGCTGACCCCCCCCCCTTTGTTCTAACTTGAGTTCTAGTGGACGGATTTTGTTCGTTCGAGTGCATGTCGCTGGAAAGAGGATGAAACACTGCTCGACCGCATTTTTCGTTGCGAGTCAATCGGAGCAGCCGTTCAAAAGTTAGAGCGGTTACAAGATTTTAGGTCGGAGCTCACCTGAAAAAATCCTAAGTGTCAGAGTGACTTTGTATGGGAAAAATTAAAAATTTTCCAAAGTGTGGAATTTCGACCTGGGACCTTTACCAAAGTTTGTTTCATCAAAATTCGCTGACCCCCCCCTTTGTTCTAACTTTGGTTCTAGTTGACGGATTTTGTTCGTTCGAGTTGCATTGGAAAGAGGAATGAAACACTGCTCGACCGCATTTTTCGTTGCGAGTCAATCGGAGCAGCCGTTCAAAAGTTAGAGCGGTTACAAGATTTTAGGTCGGAGCTCACCTGAAAAAATCCTAAGTGTCAGAGTGACTTTGTATGGGAAAAATTAAAAATTTTCCAAAGTGTGGAATTTCGACCTGGGACCTTTACCAAAGTTTGTTTCATCAAATTTCGCTGACCCCCCCCCTTTGTTCTAACTTTGGTTCTAGTGGACGGATTTTGTTCGTTCGATTTGCATTGGAAAGAGGATGAAACACTGCTCGACCGCATTTTTCGTTGCGAGTCAATCGGAGCAGCCGTTCAAAAGTTAGAGCGGTTACAAGATTTTAGGTCGGAGCTCACCTGAAAAAATCCTAAGTGTCAGAGTGACTTTGTATGGGAAAAATTAAAAATTTTCCAAAGTGTGGAATTTCGACTGGGACCTTTACCAAAGTTTGTTTCATCAATCAAATTTCGCTGACCCCCCCCTTTGTTCTAACTTTGGTTCTAGTGGACGGATTTTGTTCGTTCGGAGTTGCATTGAAAGAGGATTGGAAACACTGGCTCGAAACCGCCATTTTTCGTATTTGCGAGTCAATCGGTGCAGGGCCGTTCAAAAAGTTAGAGCCTGTTACAGAGATTTTAGGTCGGAGCTCACCTGAAAAAATCTAAGTGTCAAGAGTGGACTTTGTATGGGAAAAAAAAAAATTTTCCAAAGTGTGGAATTTCGACTGGGGACCTTTACCAAAGTTATGTTTCATCAAATTTCGTGACCCACCCTTAGTTCTAAACTTTGGTTTCTAGTGGACGGATTTTGTTTCGTTCGAGTTTGCATTGGTGGAAAGAAGGATTGAATGACACTGGCTCGAACCGCATTTTTTCGTTTGCGGAGTCAATCGGAGCAGCCGTTCAAAAGTTAGAGCGGTTACATAAATTTTAGGTCGGAAGCTCAGGGACATTGGCGAAAAACGACAGAGTTAGAATTTGGGACGTTTTGGGCTCTAGCTTCAAAACGAAGCATCGGATTGGAAAACGGATTTCAGATTTGGAATCAGCGTGAAATTCTTTATCTGTATGGTGAGTTTCAAGTCAATCGGTGAGAAAAAATTTTCAACATTTTTCGAAAAAACGACAGAGTTAGAATTTTTGCGATGGCTGCCTACTGTAGAGCCAAAACGAAGCATCGGATGGGAAAACGGAGGCCGGATTCGGATTCAGCGTCAAATTCTACATGGAAATGGTGTATTTCCAGCTCAATCGGAGAGAAAAAATTTTCGCTGACGTCCCCCACCCCTCTGGACAGCTTGCTTCGATTTTGGCTTCCAGTGGACGGATTTTGTCGTGCCATAGCTCGTTTGAAAGCTAAGAGTGAGACAAATTCACTGAAAGAATCGGCTTGTTCCTATCTGTCTTCGTTTACATGTGAGACGCCATTTAAGATTTTGGGACATTGGCGAAAAACGACAGAGTTAGAATTTGGGACGTTTTGGGCTGTAGCTTCAAAACGAAGCATCGGATGGGAAAACGGATTTCAGATTTGGAATCAGCGTCAGATTCTTTATCTGTATGGTGAGTTTCATGTCAATCGGAGAGTTTCAAGTCATCGGCGAGAAAAATTTTCAACATTTTTCGAAAAAACGACAGAGTTAGAATTTTTGCGATGGCTGCCTACTATAGAGCCAAAACGAAGCATCGGATGGGAAAACGGAGGCCAGATTCGGATTCAGCGTCAAATTCTACATGGAAATGGTGTATTTCCAGCTCAATCGGAGCACTAGAACCGGAGATAGACGGGATTTTTAGTGTTTAGATGATGGGTATTACGTCATCAGCTGATCGCCACACACTATATAAGCTTGGAACCGACGGAGACTTGTCATTTAGAGGAGAACGATTGTCAGAGGTAGGTCGTCTCTCTGAGCTCCGATGATAGCTTCGGACATTCCAAATTCCAAGTTTCTGTAAGAAACCGACTTAGAAAATTTCATTGCTGATATCAGCTAAGCCGTCAGACTTAGAGGTTCGCCAGGAGATGGCCTTCGTCTCTCAGGCCATAAGACTCCAACACTTTAAAGGCTCGTAACTTTGCTTCTACAAGTCCGTTTGACTTGATTCAAAAAAGGTTCGGTCGCTATTGACCTGCCCTAAGTGAGGGACTACTTATAAAATTTCATAAGTAGTGCTAAAAAGTTGAAAATTTTAAATTCACTAGTTTTGGAGGTTTTCTGGGGTTTTCGACACTGCTGAAGTCAATGAAAGCATTTTTAATGATGTCTGAGCCAGTCTTCTCATGGTATAAGCGGCTTTTCACTGAAAGCGAGCAAGACACGGAGAGTTTTGCTGTAATATTCCACTGACAGGGTGTTCCTTCGGGACGGCGGACGATGCCGTAGTGATAAGTGTGGCAAGGGAATGTGTCATATTTAAGACCGTAACCGCTGGGACAACTCATGTCTCATGTTGGGCATTTGACACAGCTCTCAACGTAGCACTTTGAACGCCAATCGGTTGAGTCTTAGCTATCTATTCATGGGTGGCCTCTAAACATCTCCATTGCAAAACGCTGGTGAATCAAGCTCTTCTATCACGGCTTGCTTATCAAGCAGATCAAAGCAATACACTTGGGATATGTTTCCTCAAGGTTTTTTTCAAGGTATGCTGAGTTTCAAATCTGCTAATCGATTTTCAAATTTAACTAAGACTAAGGCAGCTTTGAATGGGTTAGATCCCGCTACTGGTTTCACATAACATAAAAAAATACCTTTGACATCGGCGTTTTGCTGTTTTCCCACTTCGGGGCAGTGACAATGATGTCTTCAGCTGTAAAGAGCGGGTATCGGGGAAGATCTCTCACTTCCCTAGTGATCAGTACAAGGCC
>CAJQUW010001672.1:0-83157 GCA_907163375.1 Prostheceraeus crozeri | reverse complement strand
GATTGTGATAACCGGCATTAAAGACATAAGTGATGTGCCTCCCATCATATGCGATTTGAAAAAATGTTTCATGAAAACCAAATTGTAGATTTTGTATATATGTGGATAGATAATGAAATGTGAACATGTTTTTTGTATATATGTGAATAGATAATGAAATATGAGCATGTTTTTGTTTTCCTTATAAACCCTTGTTTTGGAAAAAAGAGAGCAAGTTAATGATACAACATAAAACTTTATTTCAAAACTGTTTCAACATATTTAGTAAGAATTACATCATTTTTATCACAGTTTTTTGAAAATAGTTCTAAAGCACTTTTACAGTTATTTTTCAATGGTCTCTCGTTGACAAAATAGAGTACATAGCCACCGCACATTAGAGATGTATTACTTTGAAGTGGGAACGATGTCACTTTCCTAACAGTCCAGGAAAACCTGTTCATCCATAATGCGATATCATGTAAACGAGGTTGATTAAGAGAGTCAAAATATTCGGCAACTTTATAACGATTGATGTATACAGCAATCCAATGTTTTCCGGGAAGATTGTTGGTATCCGTATTGATGATAAGCGAACAAGGATAGAAAGGAATTGAATCAGGTAAATTATCTCTAGAAAAGACATTGAGAAATATTGTCTTGGAGTAGGGATGAGCTTTCCTCATTTTCCTCAAGATTTCTATGTTGCTTAAGTTACTCATCTCTGATAGCTGACAGTCACGTCTCTCATTCTTGTTATCTCAACTTTGCTATCATAGATAGCATAAATGAGACAAGTAATTGTTTTCTTCAAAGGTGACTCAAATGATACCTCCAGTCGTAGATTTCCAGGCTTTGTAACTCCTACGCTTTCACCACCTAGATCTGCATCTGCTGTGAGGTTGTACATAATGAAGAAGTAGCCATTCTTGTACATATCCATTGTAATTCCATTTGAATCGTCTGTATTAAACATGTTGAGGGCGGTGAAAATAGAACCATATTCACGTGCGAATTTACCATCTTTGAAATTAGGCTCATATTCTTTGCAAGATACAAATTTCCCATCCTGATAGAGTGCTAGTTTGCTAACATTAAAGTGTTGGAAATTGAATGGATTCTTTTCAAAAGCACCAATGAATGCCTCATTTTCCACAAATGTGATATACACCGCCTTTGGCATTGCAGTGGGAAAAAGATTTGGGTAGGCATGTGAGGATGATCCCGCACCAATTGTGAAGTTTGTCAACACACTGTGATTAACTGGATATATTGCATTGTTTTTCCTCAATCCTGTCGCATGCTCGTTGATGACTGACGGGTTCATTGTTACTCGCCTTACATTGAGCACGGCATTACTATGTTGACTTGATAGTTTGTAGCTCCAAAAGCTATTAACGCGAACTCAGGATTTGCGCGAATAAATTTTATTTGCATTTTAACCTGTGATAGCAGATATCTAGATTGACGAAGGAAATCAAGATAGACGGGTCCTTTCAAGTATAATTCCTTTGAATCCGCTGTTAAATCCATTCGTCTTTTCAACCCTGTATTTGAGACATCATCAAATTTCCCTTGCTGATCATCATACCACCCAGAAACTTGCAAGTGTGACTGTTTAGCTTGCTTTTGAAATTGAGTCATTGTATGTATATATGCTCCATATGGATATGCTCGATCCCCTCCTTCAATCTGTTTGTCATTCAATATTAGATACACATCTGAGAACAGACTGGCAATAGGGAAGATTTGCTAACCCCACTTTATCCTTGGATGAATCGATATTTGTACCATCAGTCTTCTTAATTTGTATACACAACTCTAAATCAATGGATTGACAGTCAATATAATCTTGAGGATTGGCAGGTATATCAAACTGAATAGGCTGCTGGTTACCATCGATATTTGTTGTGGGGACTATGTCTACAATTGTTGAGGAGATGATGTCTGTCTGATGAGGGGGAGAATCGAAGAAACACAAAGCCGAATTGATACTCTGCATCGTATTAGCTCTACAAATATGTTGTCTTCCTTCGTTTTGACTTGTTTCTAGTAGCTGTGGAATTTCGTTTGCGCTTTCTTGTTTTCACTCGACGTCTAGATTTAGAACGTGCTGCTCTAGTCGGCTTTTTACTTTTCCTGCGTCTTTGCTTAGTAACTCGGCCTGATCCAACTTGTCTTGACTTCCTACGCTTCTTCCGAACTGTACGTCTCGTCTTTGTTAAATCATCTAATGCGTCTATGGCAGATTGCTGCGCGCGCATTTTCATAGATTCACCGATATCCTCACCTTGAAGCGCATCAGCTGCAACATTTGCACCAAAATCTAAAGCCCTGCTTCCAACACGCTTCATGATTGGTACGCCATACTTTTTGAGTGTTGGAAGAACCATACGTCTTAGTGCACCAAATATGCCTCCTCCAACTTGTCGTCTACCTCCAACAAACACGGGATAACCGCTCTGATATGATGGTCTACTGTAAATGCCTGTCATTATGACTATTGAATAACTATGGAAGTCACAATAGCGTAAAGCCTTATTCTCGTGACCTAATATGTAGGGTCAAAACAGTAACACCACCACAGAACGGTACTACTTCTCCTGCATCATCATGAATTGATATGTCAATTCTATTGATGAAATTTCGGCTGATTGGTAGATACATTGTGTTAAAAAATTCTCGATTGATTAGTTGCTTCCTTACGGATGAGAGAGGAAATGTGCGGAGAAGTGGGGCCTCAATGTCGCCAACCCTTGTATATTCAATAATGTTACAATAGACGTATAAGTTACTTACATCACGCTCTAGTGATGGGGCTGTATCGCCTATTGATGTACCTTCATAAATAGTTGATTTTGAGAATCCCAATGTGGTCGTTAACACGCTATCCAGCTTGATAAGAGAGTTCTTCCCTACCTTTAGAATCATGCGTTTCTTATGTGGGTCATAAGAAAAGTGATATTCATCTGCATCAAGGTAATCTACACCAAACTCATTTAACTTTGTACACAATTCAGATGGCGTTTTCAAGCTTTCAATGTTCAAATTAACTCTTTTTACAAGTTCACTGGAAGTAGACAATTCATCACCCGATATGTCTTCGCTGTATACGTGGATATCCCATGAAGCATTTGTTGATGCTTTGAGTTTAGAAGAGGACAATTGAACCTTGAATGTATCATTTAATTCTGTCAACCAAGGTGCGCTTTCAAGGCCCTTAAACATCCCAATCATTTCAGATCCAAATTCAATAACAGCGGACTCAGACTTTTCCAATGGTGTCTTTTTAGTAAAAACAATAAATTCTGCCTCCGTTTCAACAGTAAATAAAGTTACTTTCTCTTTCTTATATTCACAAGTCATTAACGTTTCTGGCACTGATCCTTGAAACTTTCTTGCAAAGTCTTCAACACTTCTAATGACCTCAAATTTATTTTTTACTCGGATGCTCCTTTTTTGTAATGCATACAATGGCACAATTCTACATTGAAAATCAGTGACTTTCCTCTCCGAATTCCACCCACGTCCATTGTACCAATACCTTGATGAGAAAGTTGTTCTGGAATACCCAAAAGTATGACTCAAATCCTTACCTAATACAAGAAGAACATGCTTCCCTTCCTTCATCAATTTTGTTGACCCCTTTATGACTGGTTTGTAGAATTTATTCAAAGTCAGCTTGAAGAGATCATTTATTCGTTCAAACATTCTACCGATTTCCTTTTCTGCATCTTGCAAGCTCATTGTGGGAACCTTAGAATCAAAAGTTGACGTTGCAAATGCCTTTTGAATTTTAATCATGTTTTGAACAGATGGTAAAGATGTTGAAAAAGGATGTAAAGTTAGATGATGAAAAGCCCATGTACCATGTAGACTATTTTGAAATATGCGAAAGCAATCATCCTTCTCTCGCACTTCTTTATGTAATTCAAAATAGTTGTTCTTTAGCAAACTGATATCGTTGTAATAAGTAATTTCAGTTAGAGCAACTTCATGGGGTCCATGCAGAGTAATTGGATTAGCGAATTCAACAGAGTATAGAGATGGTTTGTTACTTGGGAATATCTTGGGGTTGCTATTGCTTGGAAGAATGATATTGAAGTTAGTAGACATGTTAAAGTCATATATGGAAGAAGTCACATGCTATATTAGCTTAAAAGTTACGAGTGTCTCCCATCTCCACATTTTGTAGATCCTGGTGCGTTATCCAGCTATTGAATGAATCAGGATATCCTTTCCATTTAACTAGATATTTCCTTTGATTGCCATGACCTTTCCTCCTAATTATTTTATCAATCATATACACCTCTTCACTTCTGTCTACTACTTGCAATTCATAAGAGTAAAATTTTCCTTCAGTTGGATTGCCATGGTAATCTATTAATTTATACATGGTGGGTCTAAATTTTGTATTCAATAAAAATTAAATTTTTGTATCCACAAAAAACTCTTCTTCAGTCCAATTAGGTAGA
This sequence comes from Prostheceraeus crozeri, assembly GCA_907163375.1. Taxonomy (NCBI): domain Eukaryota; kingdom Metazoa; phylum Platyhelminthes; order Polycladida; family Euryleptidae; genus Prostheceraeus; species Prostheceraeus crozeri. The sequence continues at coordinate 78,703 of CAJQUW010001672.1, read as the reverse complement.
TACCCCTTCTCAAATGTAGACTTAACCTTTGAAATCCGAACTCTATCACCAACATTAATTTTCTTTTCATTGGAAATGTTTTTCGCTTTCTTATCATACAATCGAAGCCATACATCCATCGCATTATCTGGGGTAACATCAACTGGTTTCATCTTAATGATTCGATGTTAGCTTTCATTGTAATTCTTAACAAATTTCTGCAGCTCACCTACCCAAACATGTGTATTTTTTGCAGTGAAATAGCGCCATATTTTTGTCTTCAGTGTGCGATTGAACCTCTCAACCATGGCAGCTTTATAAGCACTTTTGACACTAAACAATTCCACATTATGACTTTTAAGGAGACTTCGAACATGAGAGTTTTCGAATTCCTTCCCTTGATCGGTCTGTATTCTTTGCGGAACACGCCCTCATCGAAAATGCTCTGAAAAGCCGCTTCAACTTCTGGTCCTCGTTTAGATTTCAGCGCACGTGCCCAAGCATAGCGAGATAAAATATCTATTACGGTTAAGATGTATTTATAGCCATCATTGTACTGTGATATCTGTTGCATGTCAGCCAAGTCCGCTTGCCATTGACTATCTATATTGTTAACAACATATTTTCTTGTTGGAAACTGCTTTCTCGCATTTTTGTGAAGAGTGTAAGTCGGTTGACTCCTCAACCACTTCTTGACTTTCTCTATTCCCACACCTGCTGCACGAGCTAGAACCTCCGGACGACTGAAACTTGCGGGATGATTTAAGTCGTAATAAATCTTTCTCAGTTTCACTGCTGTACTCATCGTCTTTGTTCTGATTTGCACGGGTATTACTCGCACAGCAACTGCTAACACAATTGATATCAACCTCGATGCCCTCTTCTCCTTTACCTTCGAGCGCAGATTTCAAACAACAGCAAAATTTTTGTAACGACATGATATGAGAGAGGCAAGGCTTAATTCATATTTGCTTAATATTTACTATACTCCTTCGCAACACGCGTTGAGCGCCTAGTAGCTCTTTTTGGTTGCAGATCATCGGGATCTGCAAGCTCTCGCTTGACCGCCATCGTGGGTGTTTTACGCTTTGATCCATCTTGTAAGTGACCCTTATCCAATTCATTCACAGTCGGTCCTCCAATAATATTGTGAGGTACATTTTGATCAGATAAAATTTTCTGAAAATATGACCACCCTTGTGGTGCACCTAGTTTTCGCCTTACATCTCTGACAGCATATTGTAGAAGGTCATCTATGTGACTATTTCTAATAACATCACCAGTTGTTTCATCTATTATCTCCCTCTCTCATTGAACTTCACATGTGGATCAATGAAGTCAAATAATCGCTCAGCGCGCACACGATATGGTCGAGGTGTTGACAAGGTTATAAATCGTCGCAACTTGTCACGAATCTGTCGCCTCTCGTCAATGTTTTCAGCTGCTAACTGCATTCGTCGATAGGGATCCTTAATCTTCTGAATTTCCATATCCTTTTGTGTTAGTTCCTTAAGTTGATTCGTAATAGGTTGATCTATATTTTTGACTTCCTGTGCACTTTGTAATGTAGTCAATTGTACATACTCCTCTTGAGGAATGACTACCATCTTTGAATACGACATGTTTGAAAATAATAAGGCAACAAAGTACATTGCTTAAAACTAACTGTGAACCGAGAAAACTGTCATTGGTTCAGCGGAATTAGGTATGATATTTGTTCGAAATCGAAGTCGTTCCGGACATTCCTGGGTTAGATCAATAAATAGATAACCATGTGGTTTCTTTGTTACATCTTCATATATTTTTGAAAGTACTTTAGGTTGTTGAGGTAATATCTGTCTACTGAGATGATGTATCTGACTGCTATCTCTTGGATTTTTAAATATTGCCAAATAATGTGTATTCAAACTTCTAGTTCTTTGCTCTTTCCCTCCATCGAAGATGTTTTGGGTGATGTAGATAATAAAAGCTTCCCTATGATGTGCAGTTTGAATGAACATTTCAGTTACATCCTTTGAAGATTTGCTTTCTCGTAATAGATCATCTAATACTAGTAAGTCACCTGCTTTGATATCCTCAGTTGATGGCAACCCTTGCTTCACCTCATAACCTTTCTGGCGAAGTGCAGAATGTAGTTGTGGTTGAAATATTCCATAATACCATTTGACTCTCTTAATTTCCTTGTTAAACATTTCATTTCTATATTGTAGCAATTCAGTTACAAATGTAGTTTTACCGGACTGACTTGGTCCAGCGACACACATTGTGCGATCAGTGAATAGACGAAAATCTGTCATCTTATAATTCCATTAACATTAAACTCATCATCCCACTAATTTTGCTTAGAACAACAAAACAGACACATGTTCCAGATCAAGTTTATTTACATTCAGAATAGAAACTTTCAAGTTACATTTACAAATTAAAACATTTACAAATTAAAACATTTGTGTTTCCTCATCACAATTAGGATTATAAAAAGTTTTCAAGTCAGCGTCTTGGCGCTTCAACTTCAATTTAGGATTCCCATCTTTAGATTTCCGCCCTCGCTTTTTGCTCTCTTCCTTCCCATCACTTGAAGCAGTCTTATCAATGTTAATTAAACATTTATCAATTGGTAGTGGTTCATAGACTAGTTGAAGAACCTTCATTTGCAAAGATGCGACTTTACCAGTCGAACCATGTGAACCAATATAAAGTCCGGTAACGTGCACTAAGCCCATATAGCGGCCCCGTTTGAGATCCTCACATTCCATCGCGTTTGTAAAGAGATCGAATGCTTGAAAATGATCCGATAGTTTTAAAAACAGTGTATCGAATTCCGGCAATTCCTTATAACCAACTCCTTCCTCTAATGCCTTTCTCCAATGAGTGGGAGCACTTTCAGGCAGCTCAACACATTCTTTCGCGAAAGAGTCAATAGTTTTAAGAATCACCTGTTGCCATTTTGGAAAAGTCACTCGCATTTGTCTCATATTGCTATACCCTGATGTAGACATACCATTACTGTGGAAGAATGGAACTTGAAGATAAAAGCCATCATCACCATAATTCAAGGTTTGAAAGTAGAACGTATTTCCAATCCCTTGCACCTTTCGTGTCGGACGAAGCTTCAAGAGATCTTGCTCAAAAGCGTCACCTTCCTCTCTGATTGTATACATTTTCTGAGTCATGTTTCAACAAGTACTAATTCGGAGCTTTCAACCAGCGCAAATGAATTGTCACTTGAAAGTGGTAAAATATCATTAAAGCGTCTTCCTTATATACACCTATATATGACTCATCAATCAAAGTGATGACGTGTCACTTTATCATTCGCTAACCTTATATTAACATTGCAGCAGTTGCTGCAATCCTTCCAAGCGGACTATTGATTACACCATTAATACTGTTTCCAATATCATTTAACATACTTAGAAACCCACCACCACCGCGCTGAATTAAGTTTCGCCTTTTCTTATCACTACTCCTTGGATTTGAAAACTTTTTAATGCTATTCAAAGAGCCAGCATTCAACAGAGGCTTGTAAATAGGTAGACATTTGTGTATTGCAAAAGCTAAATCACGAATGAAATAATCACTTGAATTTTGAATCAATTTACACTTCTTCTTATTATCATGTATCCTGTTTAACTTTCGCAACGCCTTTTTAAACTGACTTGAAGGTTTGAAAGACCGTTTCGATTGACGAGAAGATGCCTTCCGTTTTACAGACATTTTTATTCTAATATGGAAATAGATAATACAATTACAATTTTTGCTTAGTACTTACAACATTATATACAAAAGTTTACAAGCATTCACACAGAGTTTGTTGCTGGTACTTATAAAATTACATAAAACACTTAACAAGCTGTAGAGGGAAACTGATATACACTCACATCGGCTAGAGTCTGATTTGTAGCAGTTATGAGCTGCTCAATGTCTTTCATTAGATGTTTTGAAATTGGACAGCACATACAGCAGGGCTTTGAATGGAAAGTCTTTAAAATATTGGCATAGTATGCCCGCAAACTGATTACCTCAGAATGTCCTTGAGCAGCCACATTGATGCTTACTGATGGCGGTCCACTGAACAAGTCCAGTTTGCATTTGTCACCCTTCTCGTCATAGTAGCTGGAGGTGATAATGTCATGGAGACATGTGTTGAGTTTCCGTTGGATACTGGTGCACCAACAGCGAGAGTATTCCGGTACAATCTCCGTTTGAGATAGTGGGCGAAATACTTCGTTGAGCCAGAATCTTGCAACTCGTGTAAGAGCGTTGTTCACGACTCTCATCAACATTCTCTGCACCACAACGTCCTCTCCGCAGCGGAAATACTTCACTATTTCCTCCATCAGATCCACCAAATCCGCTTTATAGCCAGTTATATTCACGGCAGAATAAAATATATTGCCCGTGAAGAGTTGACTTCGGTAAATTATTGAAATGGGAATGTTGGTAGTGAACGACATGCTGATTGACATTGTATTAGCCTCAAATTATGCTTGAAATAGAACGGTACAATGTCCTCCTTATATAGAAAAGTCAAACAAAGACACAATAGTGACCAATCACAGACCTGCATGATGACTCATCATGCACGATATACAGTGACTGTTGAAGATATTTCTTCATCGCAAAGGGGACAAGATGAAGTTTCAAAGGGTACATAACATGTAGAACACATAACGCTATGAGAACATGGCAAAAAGAGAAGGGATCGTTCCTGTTTAAAACATTTAACGCAGTTCCGTTCACATAATAATTTAAATGTCTCTTGTTCTAATTTCCTTCTGAAGTCACTTTTATTGGGAGAACTTTTTATTAAAACACTGTCAGATGTCTCCTTCTTTCCATATCGTTCCAATTTGATCCTCCTAATTTCACTATCATTGCAGTGTAGCATGGAGAAATCCTCTATCCACCTACGATCCAAATTGTGATTCATAGCATGCTCATCTAGATCCATTAGTCGATCAACTAAATCACCAGCATTGATATTTTCACTGAGATTTGTTACAGTTTCTATGGCTTTGAAAGAATATCCAAGGTCTCTTGCGACAACCCACGACGTTGGGATACTAGTCATCATTATGTATGTCATCAAAAAACTATCTCATATTTATAGCATAGTTTGTCTACGTAAAAGGAAAATCAATGTGTCATCTTGATTACAATGGTTGCAATAGTCACAATAGTCGCAATTGAGCAAACCCATTCAAAATCAAACAACGGACGTCTATCGGTACGTACCCAAGTGCTCAGAACCAAACCACACAAGTTCGATCATAGACGTTCCGAAACACAGTGTACCAAACACATGTACCTATCCAGTAAAACAGATCTCATACAAGTTCCTATTGATAACACTGAATTATACATGTACCTATCCATGTGCCTATCGATAACTAAAGTATACATGTACCTATCCATGTACCTATCCATGTTCCTATTGACAACACTAAACTTTACATGTACCTATCCATGTACCTATTGATAACACTAAACTTTACATGTACCTATCCATGTACCTATCCCTGGCAAGTAGGGCACAGTTTTCACTACTCGGAACTACGTTATCATTCTTAAAAGTTGTTTTGAACAAATTTTGTAAAATAGGTGATTTTTCATATCTAATTTCAAATAATTCTGATACAGATTTATCGGGACCTCTTGACTTGGAGTTTTTTGTATTTCTTAGATTAGTTCTCAGTTTACTGATTGTTATTTTTACATCAAGAATTCCATAGAATTGTATTTTCAAATCATGACTATTTGTTAGAACAATGCAATCTCCAAGGTTTTTGCATATATCTAAATTTATCATTTCTGTTTTAAAATCATTGATTGTTAAAGTAGTAGTAGTACCGGTCCTCTTCGTTTTGTTGATTAAGTTCCAATACTCTTCATGGTCATTATTTTGCTTCGTTGTAACTAGTCTCTTCAAATCATTGATTTTTATTTTACGTTTTTCCCTTGTTTCTTTTTGTAGTTCTTTCCTAAATTGCATCAACCTATTCAAATTGTCATTTGATCCATTCTTCTTGAATCTTGCGACTTCATTTCTATAAATTTTTCGCAGGTTTGAAATATTTTTTGAATATTTCGATTTATGAGGCATATTGTTGTTGTGGGTTGAGCTATTCAGTGTATATATCAGTCGCACTCATATAATGATTGGTCAATTTGTTTGATAATGCATAGCATTTCATGTTGAATGTATCTTTATCAAATTTTGAAGCTTTTTTCTCAGTCCATTTATAAGGAATTATCTTCTTTTGAAGCCTTTCCCTTTTTTCTTTGATTATAATTTTATTTAATATAATATCGAATTTTATCAAGGAGTGAATGGTCAGTGTACAATACTGGATTCCAGATTTCAAATTCGCTTAGGTTACTTAATAAATTCTCTGATATGATCAAGTAATATGTCATAGATTTCTTTACTTCGCCATTTTGAAGGCAGTGATATGTATATTTTCCTACACAGTCTTCGTTTTCAAATGTTCCATTAGTTATTACTAAGTTTCATTACAAAATGTTAATATTTCTTGTCTATAACTATTAACAGTTAAATTTTCTCTTAGGGAGACCAAGATTTTTGTTGCCATTTTCCAATCCAATTCTCCCATTTAGATCTCCTATCATTATTACATTTTCCATCTGGTATTGGAGCATGTATTCTTATAAGTTTTGTTAGAATTCTTTGTCTTTGTATTTAGATTCTCGGTTGCTTCTGTAACATATGATATTCAGATGTACATTGTTTTACTTTAGTAATAAGAATTCTTCCGTTTTCATTGACTACATTTTTTATTTCTAAATTTTTCGTGTTATCTTTGATATAGACTGACAAACCTTAATTATATTCCTAACTAATTTAATTATTATTCCTGCCTAATTTTGACGATTTTTTACCGGTGGAATGATAGCCTGTATAGTTAATGATAACAGGAAAATTGTCTTCATTTTTCAAGTGTGTTTCAGCAAAACAAATCATGTCAGCGTTATCCATATCCCTAATCATATCTCAATTATTGATTTTATCTTCATTCAATCCGTTTATATTTATTAAGCATATTTTAAAGTCTTTGATTTCAGAATCGTTATCGTCCTCTCCTTCTTCAGATGTGTTAAAAATAAGGTTGCACTGAAGGTGACTGGTATCAGTTGTGTTGTTGATTGATGGCGCGTGGTGGTGTGTATTGTATCGGACCGTTCCAATTGTTTCTTCTTACGACTTGAAATCTGTCTTTTTCTATCTCTCTCTTCGTTCTCTTTCAAAGCTATGTCTTCGGTTGTCTCTCACTCCATGATTTTCGTATCTATCTTGATGATTGTATCTTCTCCTCTGCTGGTCTTCGTATCTTGGTCTTGAATATCCATTCACATTGATTGTACTCATATTCATCACTTCCAATGATGATCCCGAATAAATGCCTGAAGCAGAAAACACATTGTTGAATACATTTAAAGTTGCACAGAGCGGTATTAATATTGTCTTTTCCTCATCGAGTAAACTTAATTAAATACAGGAAATGTTTCATGACTTCTGACGATCATGAATGATTCATTTCATGGCTTTGCATTACTGTTTCCCATCTACGGTAAAGTGTGATAATTGTGTTGCGAAAAACCTTTATTGATTCCCTACAATACGCACTCGGATTAGTTCGAGTCTACATTTACATTATCTGCATTGCATTATGGTTACCGAATTCGAAAGCAAATTCGAGTATTCTGATGAAATTACTTGGGCCTACTGATGTTTTTTTATATTTCTAGGGGAAGGTCACATATTTTCTACGCTTAACAATGGTATGTAAACCTATCCATGAGAACTATTAATAAATGAATTTAACATGGTCTGATCAGATCTACTGGTATTCTTGTGTGTGAACATAGAATATAACGTGTAAAATCTTTCTTCTTGTTTATAATTGTGGCCTACTTAATATCCAAACAATGAATAAGACAATGATAATAATTAGCCGATGGTTAAATGTTAAAACATATTCCAGTAAATCAGCACAGAAAAGGCACCAATCATAACACGACATTCAAAATATAGTGATAATGATGTCTCTAAAATCTAGATTATCGAAAAATTGTGATCTGCGCCAGTTTGAAATTAGCATAGGCGCAAAAAAGCTTATTTTAGGATCTAACATTACTCAGATGTAAAATGAAGTACAATGACAAGTAAAATCCCTATGGGGATTTTAATAAGCACACAGGTGCGTTAAAATCATGGATAACTAGATAAGATCATTGTGGCATCGGCACTTCATTAAGGGCTAAATCGGTCTGTTTATGCTAACTGTTGGTCTAATGATTGCATAAATGCAATGGTAATAAAGATGCTTCTGTTCTCCCCCCTCACACACATATTTTCAGTCAGCAATTTTTGTATGGAACTTTGATTTAAGATGAATGCTATTGCTATGATTCAGCATCACTGGTACCGTGTATGGCCAAAGAAATTGTGTTATGGAAACATGCAAAAAATGTGCTTAGCGATTCAACATGGACAATAGAAATCAAGTTTTATGAAGAGGTCAAATAACGCTTTGCCTTTTTATTTTCATTATTCGTTTGTTTTTTTTATTGTAGACTTCCGTTCCCGAATTACGTAACGATGGACTGCGAATAACAAAATTTTGATTGAAATGCTTACGAATAACTTACAGCCTACATTCATAGCAGGCCCATGCCAAAGTGAAATGCCTATGGGATCTGAGGCTACTCTAAAGTGCAACGCCAAAGGGAAAAGAGGGGACGAGGATCCCCACAGGAATTCCATGCGGACGGGGGTAGAAAAAAATGACCACGGTAGCTCTGGGAAATGTCCCTAATCAATTATTACCTTCAGTTTTCAGTGGCTGGGACGGCAAGCAACAGTGAAGCGTAATAAAGATTTGTAGGTACTAATGAAAAATCCACTTTTCCATGTTGCTCTGCTTCCATGTTTTTAAACACAAGCAAAATCAAATTATATGTAGACTAAATAATAGGACTTTGCGCTAGCTTCATCTACTCGCAACGGTGCACCGTCCGGTGCACACATGCATTTATATAAACACCTGCCAAAGCATAGGCAAAATAAAATTTGCTTCGCGTTCTAGATTGTGGTATGATAGTCACTTAAAATTGAAGTTAGGGTTTCTATCTTTCATAATAGACATGCACATTTGTCATGAACTTCAATTGTCTCATTTTCGTCGTTTTTTCTCAACCTGAGGAAGTGCATCGGCTATTTAATGACACGGCCATGATTTTCAAAAGGTTTCATTTTCATGATATGGATTGAAATGAAAAGGTTGAATTAATAAACAATTGAATAAAGTTCTCCTAGCTGGCTTAGTTATACTGTATGCATAAATTGTTTTTCTCCAATTTGTTGTTGGGACTAACACAACAGATTAAAGAATTAATCATATTTGAATTTGTGCGGTAAAAATCAATTTCATCGAAAATCGAACATTCTGGTGCACCGGCCAGAAAACCGGTGCAAGCAGAAGAACCGGTACACCGCGCACAGACCTACCAAATAACGATTAAGTGAATAATTGTCTTACTGCTTGAAAGACTTCAATGTTTCAAGACAACTTCAATCAAGAATTTGATCTGAATTTAATAATTGTTATCAAATCAACTGATGTTTTTTAGTAGTTATATTGTGATTTTCAACGATAGGAGTCGGAGTAAGTATTAAAATATCTATCTCCCAGCTTCATAAACCTTCTCCCATCCCTGTAAGCGGTTCGGCAATGCCTTGTCGATTATGTAATTGTTGAACGTTTCATTAATGATATTCCCGTTCAAATCAATTTTTGCCCGGGGGTAAATCAATTTTTGCAATTTTCTGATCAACAGAGACTTACACTATCACCTCAAATTTATTGAAAAAATTAAGACACTTATTCATGTCTTCCATCACGTGTATTTTGAACGATAAATTTAGTGAAACCTACTATTGCGGCTGGCTAACGCTCGTGCATCAGTAATAAATGTCTTTTAAGTGGATTGTACTATCAGTACATATAATTAAATGCAACACTAATGCATTCAGCATTAATAATTACATACATCAACCGACTAAATTAAATGAATGTTGGTTGCTGAGTCTAAATCGATAACACGCTGTGCCTTACTACAGAATTGACTCACACGCGCGCCTAATGACAATTCATCTAACACGATAGAAGGAGAAGGAGTCATTAAATTAGCCTTGTGAAATGAATGACGTAAATGGCATTCAATGCGAATGGTAATTCATCGTCGGTTGCTATTAGCAACGACAATCGATGACAGTGTCTTTCCTTAGCGAATAAATTGGATTTGCGGCGCTTGGTGTGTCGTGTCGTGGATTTCTTCAGTTTAAAACCTCGTGTATGCGCCTCTCGCACACAAAACGACGAACTGCATTACACACAGACACACGGCTAATGCAATTTATTTAATGCGATTGGAACAGCCAACCCTCGTCGGAGTAGAAACACATCTTTTTTGCGGTCGTCTTCCTTCATAATTCCTCTTGATTCTCGTGAAGCAGGAGTGAGCTCCTCCCCTACTATGAATTCCAATAATTTCCAACGTACTACCAATGCGGAGGACCAAAGATCATCTCCCAAAACTGGAAATGACTTCAGGAAGACGAGTGAGACAATGGTTTATCATCCTTCTAGTCAAATTCACACGTCAGTGTCCAATATTACCTCACCTTCAATCTTTGACTCATCGCGACAGTTCTCAAGTAGCTTGCGAATGCTTACCAATGAAGAAACTGTCCCCACTGTCCCAACATCTTCGCACTTTCTTATGCCAGGTACCGCATCATCCGTAAAAGAAGAGCCGAAAACCGAATCAAGTCAGTTTGGAATGAGCAAGTCCGAGTCGCCGTCAACTCAAGAAATGAGCATCCCTGTTGATAAGATGTATCCGTTGGTAATTTCTGAATACTATATGAATCCTGTGCTATTCAGTCAAGATAATAAAGAAAAAGTGACAGCTCATTGCAGACGATGTGGTCGTCCGGTGACAGGGTGGTGGGCACCGCGCCTTGTGACTTCCAATTTTATCACTCATCTCAAGGTAAGGTTGTTGACAATTTTGTATTTGTTAATTATCAAGCATGCTTCAGTCATTTGTCCATCTTCAGTAGGATGATATTGACACAGTTGCACAAGTGTCTCTTAGCTCAGTTGGTAGAGCGCAGGTCTAGTTAACCTTGGTCGTAGGTTCGAATCCTGCCAGCCACACATCCTTTGCATGGCAATTTGATCTATCGTTTATTTAATTTCATTGTTGTTAAATGTATGTCCAAATCATTGTAAAGTACTTAATTACAAAAAAATATGAAATGCTTGAATATGCTTAGTAGTAACATAAAGCATTATAATTATATGAAATATCGTGTATAAATCAACTTTAACAGTGAGGGAAAGCATAACAGAATGATATGCGAGCTAGAATCGATGAAAATGATGATGTGAACGGTGATGCATGCATGTACTCTTTGTAATCCAAGTGATTGCATGACAATAAATGTGAGACTTACCCATAAACTGCAATCTTATGAAAATAAAGATAAGTTGGTAAAATGTTTGCAGAAGATACACCATTTTTCTTGAAAAAGACAATGTAGCAAAACAGACAAAATGTCATTTGACAATAGATGACTAGCTTGTGCTTGAATTACGCTTGAATAATCTTTTTCTGCTGGGTTTAATTTCTGAAGTCATACGAAGGATGGCTTCCGCGTTTTTCTCCGTCATTCAGAGTGATGCATTCGAAATCCGCAGAAATGATATACATGTATAAAGCTAATACGATTGCAAAGGATACTATTGTGTAATACAATAGTATCCAACTTTGCTTCCCCAATTCTCTTGATTCCATTATAACATCATGGAAGCGAAATTTGGACGATTGCTGGATCATTTGGGAGGATAATTACTGTGACTTTGACGTTTTTTCTAATCTGCTACAAAATATTCATACGTCAATTAATTTTACGTGCGATAAAAGTTATGAAGCGCTGAACTTTTTGGATGTACTGGTATATAAAAATGAGGATAATACAATAAGTACAGATCTATATCGAAAATCAACGGACACAATGTCATATGTGCCATTCCATTCCGCTCACCCTAAGCACGTTCTCCACAATATTCCATATAACTTGGCTAATAGAATAAAAAGAATTGTATCTGATCAACAGAATAGAAAATTAAGATATGAAGAATTGAAGCATCAATTAATTCAATTACATTACCCATCATCGCTCGTTGACAAAGCTATAGCTAAAGCCGAAAGTGGTGCAACTTCAGAACATAACCAAAACGAAGAAAACAATAAAAAAACAATAACATTTGTTCATACCTACAATAAGAACAACCCTGACATCTTTAGTCAGCTCATAAAACCTACATTTAACTATCTGAACATAAATGATTCTTTTAAAAATTGTACTTTGAAATCATCATACAAACAACCTAAATCATTGCTTTCATTATTGTGTAAAAATAACCGCAAAATGATACATGGAATTTCAAAATGCAACGACAAAAGATGCAAAACTTGTGAAATCATTCAAACTGGAAAAACAATACATTTTAGCAAAGTAAACAAGACATTCGAAATAAAATCAAACATTAATTGCAAATCTTCGAATGTTATCTACAAGCTCGAATGGTCCTGTGGTGAATACTATATTGGGCAGACAGGAGATTCATTCCATCATCGGATGACCGTTCACTGTCAACATGTGAACCAAGGAAATACAGCCATGTTAAGAGTAAGCCTTCATGTAGCTGCCTGTGGTGGGAGATTCAAAGCGGCTCCCTTCTATCACTTGCCTCCATGTGCTTCGAAGCTAGACCGCGAAAGAAAGGAAGCTATGTTTATTAAGTTGTTTCTTCCCTCTTTGAATTCGCAATAAGTTAGCTATGCAATGATTTCCAATGCTTTGTTTTCATCATGCAATATATATCTCAGTATCTATGTATCAATATTTTCATGTTAAAGATATCTTAGTCTAAATTATTCTGTAATGATATTATTTGTATACATTCATTTAGTAGCCTTGAAAAGCCGGGTGACCCGGTGAAAACGTTTGGCTGATATATACTCTAATTTCAGATTCTCTTCTGGTTTTCACTTATTTTATTATATATATATATATATATTATATCAATATATTATATTAATATATTAATTAATATATTAATATATAATATATTATATTATATTAATCGACCAATACAGGAGTTTATACTCCATACTTTGCCTATGCTCCAGACAAATACAAATTGTCTGCCATTCGGTCTTTATTGTTTCGCGCTTCTAAAATCTGTTCTGATGAGACTCTTTTTCAGTCTGCATCTAAAAAGATTTCTGATATTTTCATAAGTAATGGTTTCCCTGATGAAAAAATAAAAAAATAAAAAAATAAATCAGATAAAGAAAGAAATTGATAAAAAGAGGACAGTCGTGCAACAAGAGATCCCTGACAAAGACAGAAGCAAAAATATTATTTATTGGCCAGTTCCGTTCATTCGAGAGGGCGTCAAAGAATTAAATAACAGAATTCACAACATCAACCAAAGTCTCTCAAATACAGAGATCAGACCCGCGTACAAAACTTTCAAACTTCAAAACTTTTTTCAAAATAAAGATAGTATTTCTGATGGATTGAAAGCCAACATTGTTCACCAATACAGTTGTGACCGCTGTTCGATGCGGTATATTGGCGCATCCAAAAGACATTTAAATACCCGTATTAGCGAGCATCTTAGAGGCTACCCAACTCCCACTGAAGTTTCGATGCATGAACATGCACCGAAATATGAAAACTTTAGAATTCTAGGTCGTTACAAAATTCCATTCATTCTTGAAACTATAATCATGAATCAAAACAAAGATTGCCTCTCGAATGAACGAAATGGTTCATATCAATTGTCTCTAGATTTATGAAATTACATGAAAGGTGACGAAATGACATGCATGACGTCAGTGGCATGTGACATGCAATTAATGACGTATTTTATCGTGTTTTAGTTGTGTTAATGTTGAAAATGAATTGTAGATAGCAAGTATGTAAATGATGTGTACAGATTTTTGTAACTCTTTTTACCGCTGAAGATGATGTGATAAAAAACATCGAAACTAGTCCGGAAAGCTGTGCCTTTTCTTTTACATGAAATATGAAAAGACTGGGAACACTTTGCTGTAATATATATATATTTATATATATTATATAATTTATAATTTAATACATAATATAATATATATATATACATTATATAGTATATAATATTATGTAGTATATATATATATATATATATATATAGTCTGAAAAAATTTGCTCATCAGGATTATAACATTTTAATTAACACATTTTCACAACCGGAACTCCGGTGCGTCGTCAGGTGTGAACAAAATGTGAGTGGTAAATTAAATAAAACGATGTTCAATGTTTCAACTGACATTGAAACGATGTTCAATGTGAAGAACTGGCCAGTAAATATTTTGCATTGACACTTAATCATGAATCACTAAATGGCGACAGCCGGGTGACGGTGACCTATAACACTACTCATATACACTTAAATTAAGTCAGTCACATGCATCTCATTTCATCGAGTAATTCATGCGTTTGTGAAGTTGGCAGAACCACCCAGCCGCGGAATAAGTATTTATTAAAGCTTGATTCTATTCGAAACAACTTCTACTTTATCAATTTCAGCCTCCTGATCATGAATTTGGGCTCACATTCCACGAATTCGTGGTCGTAATGGAGAAATTCGATATTGAAGTTAAAAGTGCAGGCTAGCCGCACATACCCGAATTTTGAAAATTTCAGTAAATAAACCCTAATTTTGAAATTTTCGGGAAATATACCCGAATTATACCCTTACTTTGAAATGTCATGTTTTACGTATCTTGTATGGCATCGTTTTTATTTTTCAAAATAGTTATATTTCGGTTTTTACAACTTGTGATTTGAGAAAATGATGATGATCTCCGCTATTAGACTACTTCTGTTTTTCGCACAGCCATAATTTTTCGTCATATTTGCCCACAGAATTAAATATTTTGTTTATCTGCTTCGGTTTGCTAGAAGTGTGATTAATACGAAACTGACGGCGCATAGAGGAACCTATTAAGTGGGCAAGAAGGAATTCCTAATACCTTACAGAGATAGGAAAAAAAGTCGTGCGTCGCTTGCGGATTAATGTGAGTTCCAGCAAAGTGCTTCGATTGCTAAAATTCCTTCAGATTCGAAGACTTCAGATCATTGCCCACAAGTTTTCTCCATGATGTTGGCCCTTCCGATCATTATTAAAGAAAGTAGCAGGCGTACGAAAATTAGTTCACTTGATGATCCTCTCCTCGGCATTGCTCACTGTGTAGTGCATACTTTGAATCGAAGCCAAGACAGGGATGTGTGTTTTGGTGTGTGCGAAGTGATATCACAGCATACACGCATCTCTCACTGGCTCTGGAGTCTGATGTCCTCTGCTGACAGCTTATTGTTTGTCATTTCCAATAGCAAGTGATACACGAATTATCCATTCGAGAAGGAGCAAGTTGTGCCATTTCGACATAAAGGTTACATACAATTCTTCCTTTCTAGGAAACCGAAGCGCGCGCAGATGAATCTAATTCTGTGTATTTTCCTGATATTACATATCAGCATTGGGTAGCGAGTGAAAAGTTGGCAATGTACCAGTGCTCGTCTATTCAATTGTGATTGATCGATCGGCGATTTTTGTGATTCTCGTACAACAATTTTACTCACTAGATGTTGAAAGTATTAATTATTACTTATCTATTAATCATTGTTCAATATTGTGTGAAATGCATTTCCTAATGAGTATGCAATAATTATTTTTCATAATCTGTAATTCTCTTTCCATTCAGATAGGCCTATATGACAGAATCATCAGGTTGCAACAGATTACATTTTTGTTCACTTGACTTGTGCAAAATGGTTGCCGACAAAGTCCTAGCAGCACAATTGAGATAGCACTGGACGTCAAAGGACATTCGCGTAACAGATAAATTTGTGATTCTTGGATACTGAAATTTAAACCGGGATAAGACAAAATTAATTGTATCCAAAGAGTACTCTTGCAAAACGCAAATTATTTGGACACGCATTTATAAGTATTTACGACAGAATAAAAGTAAAAACGCGGAAGCAAGAACTGCATGATGGTTCATCGTAATTGTGTAAGCTAGCATGTCTATTCTTTAGCACTAACTTGAGAATCTTTGGCACCAAAAATTTACCCAAATTTTGTTTTTGGAGCCTTGCGGCCACCCTGAAAGTGGTTCCTCTAACTTAACACACGTGTAATTCATTGGATAATTTTAATTGACCCAAACAAACCTCATCATTTCATTTCATTTGTTGTATACACGTACGAGTAATTACTACACGTAATGTGCATATGACTCACCTGAGGCATGCACATGTATGATGCAGTGGATCGGGTTTATAAAGAATGAAAATTAAGAAGTAAAGTTAAATATACTAGTGCGCAACACCACTTTGTGAACATAAGTATGCTCCTATGTGGTTGATCACAACTGCTGAGGTAGATCTCATGTCTCGAATTTCAGGAGCATTTGAAAGACTTGTTGAACATTGGGAAAATGAGAATTGATCAGTGGCTATATCATTATCAGTATATTATATTTCGGGTGATTTTCTAATGCTGATCGAATAGATGATGTTTTCGATCGAATATTTGAATGACAGTACTGAGCAAGCATCGCATACTTGCATGTATATTTCGCTGTTTTAATGTTTAATTCTTCCAATTTTATCTAACAATCTTCAAATGATGAGGAGTTAAGATCCTTTTGCTTTTGAGACCGAATTCAAAATTCACGACATTATCTTCGCTAACATCTTCATTATGAGGTGCTTTTCATTAAAGCAGTCAGTAGATAAGCTCTCAACAAAATCCATGGAAGTGCATGTACTTTTTGCTTTGATTCCTATCTCGAAAACAACGATCACAACATTTATTGAATCAGTCTTTCAATCAAGCGTATTTTCCACTTACCCGCAGTGAGTAATAAGCTCATACAATCTTCACTTCGAGCTTCGCGAAGATTGTAAATACTGCCTTTGAATGCATGGGTACCAGAACAGATCTATCTATCAAAATAAAATTCACCTCGCACTTAATAAAGACAACAGTGGATATTAAGTAAATAAATGGACGAGAACTAAGAAGTCGATTGATTATATGACCGAAATTAATCATTGCAGAGACAATTAATTCATTGAATCGAACAATTGACCCTGACCTAAATTGTATTCTAAACGAAAACAGTTCTGATATGGAAAGTACACCAGATGTTGTTGAATGATGAAATAATTCATCGACTAATATGTGTTTTGACTCAAGGGGCCTCGCTAATGAAGGATTGTCGAAATTGTTGAGATTATTTTCAATCGTGACATTATTGATGAACTTGCCAATTTTTTTCTACGCATGATTTTAGACAAGTATATTGAAATGGTTGAAAGTTGCTAACTTTAATATTTCCCTATTACACCGTTGCGATCACAGTCCTTAATTATATTCTTGTGGCGCACAGATTTCAGCTGAACGCATTTTCAACTCCATTTGCGAAAAGGGTATAATCATTCATTTTAAAGTGAATTCTCGGGAATATTCAATTTTGCGGTTTAATCACTCGACATCAAATTCTGGATGAAAGAAGCAAGTTAGTTTTCTTATGACGGACAGGTGTGCGACATAAATACAAGACGATAGAATACACAGTGACCAAGCTGTTTATGCTGATTTTTGGCAAGGTCTTCTGTTTCAGATTTATCATTGCAATTGTAATGAATTATGGACTATAAATGTATCATCATATGACAGAGAACATTAGAAAATCAAATAACTGAGAAATGTGAATGTTTGAAAATAACCGAGAGTTCATGTCGTTGTGAATAAGCGTTGGCCAGACATTTTATGTTTGAAATATTTTAGAAGGGTTAAGAATGAATATACCGGTGTAAGTTAATTGAAAAATTGATATTTTACATTGTTGAATTACAATGTTGTTATTTTAATAATTGTTGAATTACGACAAAAAACATTAAAGTGCACTCTGATTGCCATCGTTGAGGTCAGTATGCGTACATTTTCATGTTCCTCTCAAAGACCTACAGCGCAAGTATTTCGGGTCTCAATTCTAGAGCAGCTATACAAGGGCGGTTTTGAACCTACATATTGGTCTCATGTCATGCAGCAGTTAGCCGAAAGAGTGAAATGAATATGAATATGATCAAGGCAATAAAGAACTATTTTGTCATTCACAAATCACAATACAAAGCATTGTCAATGCTGATGATTTGTAATATAATAGTATTGCCTGAATTTCTTTGTTGTGTATCGGTGATGCATTATTCAGAATAGTATAACAACGTTTTGGTTGAAAATACCGCATACTTTTTTTATTTTCTTTATTGAAATGCAAAAATCGAAGGTACTTGTGGGTTATCTCCACGTTTTCGAACTTGTCTAAAATCCGTAGAAATGAATCAATCGTCACCAACTTTAAACACACATAAATGAGGATATTCTCTAGCTACACACCAAATTCTAGGCAAATCGGAGTACTTTTTGAATTAGGAGCGATAACTTGAAGTGCAGCGATGCCGGCAGCTTGATTTGACTTCCTACAGGCCTGTGATTACTCCTCAAATTCCTCAGATCCCTCAAATTTGTTTATTACTCCTTAAATCCTCAAAAATTCCTCAAAAATAGATAAACTATGAGACATTCCTCAAATATGACACACTACAGAGTAAATGTAGGATAATGTATTGTTTTTTGGCGAATGGCGATGATATGTTAACTTCCAAACAAGAAGCTAAAATAGAATCCTATAACATGTACCCTACATCCATACTGCTAATCATGAATCACTCATGATTTATTACTTTTCTTTTTCTTTTCTCATGATTCATAACTTAATAATTTTCTCTTACACATCTAGTAGATTCTAGATAGCGTAATCCCGCTGTGCTAGCTAGATCTGATATTTTGATTGGAAACATACCTGTCCTTTTATCATCTGAATGGGCAGACTGTTAAATAGAATCTTTTCAGTATATAAGTGATAACCATAATTTTGAAAAGAACGACTTACTCACCAATTCATTCCACATGAGGAGAGGAGAACCGTTGTTGTCCTTTAAGTATTTTTAAATTTCTAGATATTTTAGGATATAATGATTTTCTTTTAGCCATGTCATATTTAGCCAGTCGTTAGCTTGTTTTTTTAATTTTGTTACCTCGACGCATTTTGTTATCAACCATTTTGAGGGAACCCGTTGAAAACGATAAGTTTTTCACGATAAGCTCTTTATCGAGTACTTTCGGTCACTGCACGCGACCATCGTCAGGACATGACCTCATGTTTCTGCTACTATATGGCTGCTAAATGCATGCCTGTACTTCTTAAAGAACTTAAGGATATCGACCTTCTATGTCCATTATATTATAACATGTAGGTAGCCCAGCCCACTTGGATTTCTGTGCTCTTATCAACTGAAGTGTTTGTTTCACTCACTCTCTTCCATTTTTTCCGCTGAACATGAACACATCCGACGGGGTAAAGGGGTAAAGTCCCTAAATTTAGTATCTATCTGCCTCCTGGTCACTAGCGTGCGGGGGTTTGAAGCGTCTGAAGCTCTGCTATCCCATGAGTCTTTTTGCAGCTACGTTTTCCAGGGTGTACCGACCGACATTTATCCTGGATGAATTATTCACTTATAGATCGTTTTCACAATTCGCTGAACACAGGTTGGTGTGAAACTAGTGCACACGTTGCTTATCGTTGCATGCGAAAATCACATTAATTACGACATTGAACCACATGTACTGGGTTGGTAGATTTTCAACCTGGGTCTACTGCAAGATGTGGATATCAATATCTCGGCGCAACTTCATGCGAATAGAGGTCATCATCTTTCACTCCTTGCCTGTATGAGACCAACAACTTAATTGGCAAGCCTGTTCCCGACACTTGTTTTGTGTTGTATGAGAGAATCCATTTTCATTTGAATGTAGATCGGAGTGATGTGATCAAAGCGCTAACAAGTAAGCACGACTCACCAAAACTTATGTAGCATAAAGTAAAATTAATAAATTAGTGTGTAATGTGGCGTATCCTTCATAATAGATTACTGACTTTTTTAAGTCACAAGCATTCCGTCAACGATTTTAAGCTTTCTATACTTGCGGGTTACTCTCCTCCCAAATTTGTCTGAAGTTCGTAAAAATTAATCGTTACAATGCCCCAGATGCATGTAGTTGAGGATATATCCTACATTCAAATAATTACAGTATACAAATCTGACAAGCATTATTGAATTGGAGATGATAGCGTGGAGCAGAGCGATATCAGCAGCTTGATCTGACATCCTCAGTTCGACACATTCTAAGCAGATAATACTTGAGGCAACAAATTAATTTCGTAACAAGGCGGGAAGTGATTATGACCAAGTCAGTATTCCTTTGCAATACACACAACTTCAAAAAGTGTGGAGTGTGGTGTGGTGTGGTCAACCCTGGGGTTACCTTCTTCGTTGTGACTTTCATGATTTGAAGTTTGGCCCGTGCTAAAATTTGGAGTTTTTCTTGCAATTATCATATTAGGCTTCATTTCCACTCCTCAAATTTTTCACAAAAATCCTCAATTTTTTCCATAGGTTAATCACAGGCCTGTTCTTATGACCTCACGTCGGAGCAGAAAACGCTTGAGGTCAACAAAGTCATTTCCCGACGACTCGTGAAGCGATGATGACCAGACCACATCCCTTATATTAATATACTTGGCTTAAAAAAGGTGTGGGAAGATTTCAAATAACAGTGGATGAAACGAAGAGGGAGAGAGAACAATGCACACACGAGTAACAATAATGCGTCGAACAGACGAAGTCAGATCAAGCTGTTGACTTCGCTACACTTCACGTCATCGTCTCTCATGCATAAAGTGCTTGTTTGATCTGCATGAAATTTTTGTATGTGGGTAGAAAATGTGCTTAAGTACGTTTACCTTAAAGTTTGGTGATGATTGATTCATTTTATCTGATTTGAGACAAATTTGAAAACCTGTGGGGAGGAGATGACCCAAAGTACCAAATCGAAAAGAAAAAGTTTGTGGAATTAACTTTAAGTTTACATCACTTAGAAGATCATCATAGCCTAGGCAATAAATCAGCGTCACATTAGCTTAGTACTTTTTTGCTTTCGCGGAATTTTGCGAATGTTACCGATTTTAAAGTCAATGTGTAGGGACGAATCAATATACATGCACAATGTGCATGCATTTGACAGTTTCAGACAGAAAAACTTCACCTGAATCGTTCATTATGCTGATCTAAATCTGGTGTGGTGTATTCATTGTGACCGCAAATATATAACACGACTTCACCAAAATGTCGAAAAAATTATAAAGAATTAATGTTGGGAATTGGCAATAAATGTAATTGCAACAGATATCCTTCAGTTTTCGCTTTATCAAAAACAGCAACCGCCTTCCGCAACTGTCTTCACAATTCACTTAGCATTAAAAGTCCTCTGAAAAAGATCAACAAATATGGGAAGACCGAATGTGAAATGTGATAGTGCTTCCAAGTCTAAGTAACAAGTTACTTGAGCAAACGAAAGGAGCATACTTAAAACTAGATGTTATGCATTTTTATGAGAGAAAGTCGATTTTGTCATGCTGTCTCATTCCTAGATTCAAATGTAGCTTTTCCTTTTGGTATCTTCAAGTGTGACTTGAGACAGCAATATCTGTTTGATTTTTCACAATTCACTGTTTTGTTCATGAATAGAATATGCACGCATGTTAAACAAACATTTTGCTTGATGAAGATTATTACCCCACCTCAAGTGAATACGAATATCTGTTACTATCTTTGTGGTTTGTTAACGTATTTTCAAATTCAGAATTATAGAAGTTAATTGTTTTTTACGTATAAAGTTGTGGCGCAAGTTTTCTTATGATGTCACAAAGTCGCTAATAGTCATTTAGTGCATATTTATGCTGAAATTTTGAGCACCTTCACAAGTGTTGCTGCCTCACACACGTAGCACGTATGATTAAATTCCTTGTTTTTCGAATTAACGAAAAGCGTATTAGACCACGTGGGTCAGGGATGGAACCAGCCGGCCGGTCTTGATCACGCCGGCCCGGCCCCGACCGGTTCCATCCCAGACGTGGGCCACTTTCGACTTTCGTCAAGACAGTGGCGGCCCACTTTCAAGTATCGTCAATCCATAAGCAACCCTTGTATTGGCTAGCATAACACATCAATTATTGTATCAGTTGACACGGCATGACATCGTATAAATTCGATTTTATGCAAGTTTGTGCTTATACTGTGCTGCATATTCATTTATTGATTGACTAATTATGGCCGGCTGTGAATCTCTAGGCTGTTAATATTTTCTGTCATGAAATCCATTATTCACATGCCTATATTTACTATAGCAACGTTCATGCTACTAACATGACTGTTGTAACATTCTTTTTCAAGCTTTGTCAAAAAAATCTTAATTTCATGTCGTTCTTGAGGTTACAATTTTTAATGGTTGGAAAACTGGTGTTTACATTCCACTACCAGAAACTCGAATAACACAGAGATTGTTCAAAAAGATTCTCAAATGCAGCTCATACATTTACCGACAAACACACAGTTGTTCATTAAATGTGTTACTTAAGTTATTTGTTGATAGCTTATAGATGTTTATCTTCGTGTATAATTTGTTTTATTATTGTCAGCAGATTTATTTCTAATTCAATTAGGGCATGAGAGAACATACTACGTCTACTTACTGAAAAAATGTGAAGCAAACACTCGTTCTAATAAAGCAAATGTCATCGGCTTAATGTTGGAATGCTATAAATTAGGAGATATTCAAAATCAAATTGAACACTAAATGTCCGGACAGTCTTTGATCAAGCTGTTCAAGTTTAAAGCGCTATATCATGAGGAATGCACTCATAATGAAGCAATACGATCATTTCAGATGAGTAGGCGCATTTGAAAATGCATGGGAGGGGATTTCAAAAACTAGATGCAAGAGGGAGCTGGTCTACGAAGATAAGTTAGCAATATTTGTTGGGCATGACTTCATAATCAGCGGTGCATTTATGAAGGCTTCAACATCGTGGACTCTTTCATATCGTGACACATGCGTTCTGACGTGGCTATAGTACACTATTGAAATAGTAGACAGGCTTTCTGCATGCATAAATTGCCCGTTTTATCTATCACGTCTACGTCGATGTATATCATATAGCAAAATACAGAAAAATAATCAATTTCATTATAGCATTAATTAAGATACAAACTAATGCTATATACATGTAGTTTATAATTGATGGTGAGAAGGAGAAAACCCGATTTTGACGATATGTAAAAATAACTTTTACAGCTACGAACGCAATTAAGTAATATGCATGATTATACGTGCGTTACAATAGCTTTTGACTTTCATCTTATTTTTATTCAGTGATCTTGAAGTCATCACTGACATAAAGCCTCTTAAAAATTGCAGCTTGAATAAATAAATAAGAAATCATCAGAGACCTTCCTGCATCTCCATCGGAATCTAAGTTCAAAAAAGTTTCTTCAAAACGTGAATGAGGAAGCTCATCACAAGATCTTTAGATTTGCAGAAAGTTCATCACTAGTTTGTACAACTTCATCATTTTTGCTTTGACTGTCTGTAGCACTTGAAGATTGTATTAGCAGTCGGACGACATTGTATCTACCACTTATGAATTCCATTACTCGCCATATTTAATTAATTACAAATGTTAAAAATTGTTATCTGATTGCTGCTAGTTTTGACATTTTGACATTCGCTATGACATTTTCTTCTTTTGATAAATTTATCGTTGCTGCTTTGTGTTCCTACTAGTTTTCACTTTATCAGTAATATGCTTGGTATGGTAAACATGATATGTTATCGAAATCATTGTTGGTGTTTCCTTTGTTCTATTTGTGCTAATGTCTTGTTCTGTCATGTGAAAACTGAATAATGTTCCTGTATATAAATCTGAGTGCGCATGTGTGAAACGTCAATA
Organism: Prostheceraeus crozeri; assembly: GCA_907163375.1. Classification (NCBI taxonomy): domain Eukaryota; kingdom Metazoa; phylum Platyhelminthes; order Polycladida; family Euryleptidae; genus Prostheceraeus; species Prostheceraeus crozeri. The sequence goes on along the minus strand of CAJQUW010001672.1, from coordinate 54,595 downwards.
AAGTTATCTGTGGACACAGGCTGGTGCTTTCACTTTCGACAAGCTATCACGGCTCAAGATGACAACATTGAAACTGGTTGACGCTGTTCGTTGCTTCAAAGGTGATGGCACTGACGATCTGGAGTTGGAGTTGGATAGATTTGTCGCTTTGGACGTGACTAGCAAGTGGTCCTCCAGTGGAGATCGGGACGCAGAGATGGCTCGCTTGATGCCTGTATTCTTGGAGGGACGCGCTTACACAACGTGGAAGCAATTGTCGGATACTCAAAAAGCGAATCTAGATGAAGTCAAATCAGCTTTGCGTCGTGTATATGGCTTGAGCAAATCAGCAGCGTGGAGAAAGATCAAGAGCATTCGCTTGTTCCCAGGAGATCTTGTCGATGTCATCGCGGACGAGATCTGTGGATTGTTGAAGATTGTGTTGGAAGTTGATCCGCATGATCCACTAGTTGCCATCACGCTGATTGATGCGTTGCCAAGTAATATTGCTGAACAGGTGACGCCATTGCATGGAGAGAAAATGGTGCTACGAGATGTTATTTCGTGTGCAAAGTCTCTACAAGTTGGGCAAGAAGGAGCAGAGGTCCTGTCAGCTGCGGCGACGGAGATGAAATCTACGCCAAACTCTTCAACATCACGTTCACAGTCGTCAGTAAGGTGCTACGGATGTCGGCGCCAAGGTCATCTTCTACGAGACTGTCCAGTGGTGTGCTTCCGGTGTGGCTTGCGGGGTCACTTTCAACGCGACTGCAGAGTGAAGCTTCAGGGAAACGAATCAGCGGGTTCAACATTGCCGGATCAGGCTGTACCCGCATCGTCGCATTGATCCGGAACGTGGATGTGGAAGGGCGATCTGCTATTGCTCTTATTGACAGTGGTTGCAGTGTGACACTTATTGGTAAGAAATTGGCTTTGGGCAGACCTAGGGGGCGGGAAACTCTGAGATTGGATACTATGGATAGAGGTATTCTGTTGACTAAGGGGTCCGTTAATTTAAGTTCCATTCAGGCGGACGGTGTAGAATTGGGTCCAGTAAAGGTTCACGTAGTCCCATACCTACCTGCAGGAGTGGATATAGTCTTGGGTCTCGATGTGATACTGGATCATGGTCTCGTAGTTCGCAGGATAGGTAGAGAGGTCAAAGTCAGCTTTGGACAGGGCATTGATGGTATGATGGCGAGTAGTACAGTGGTTAAGGAGCCATCAAAGTTGGTAATTGAGGATGAGGATTTTTTGGGGTCTCTGCAGGATGGCAATTGGGTCATACGTTGGCTCTGGAATGGAAATTCAATTCCAAATTCAAGTTGCACGCATGAGCTGGTATCAAGCAGAGATGGGGAGTCCTTTGATGAGCAGTTGCAGAGCTGGGTAGATGACGGCATCCTGGTACGGTATGATGGTGCGAAGCATGGCAGCATAGAGCACTATTTACCTTTGATAGCGGTACGGCAAACGAAGGGCACCAATGTGAAGGTTAGGCCAGTCTTGGACTATCGGTTGCTGAACAAAGGCATACAGTCACATCCAGGTGGCGCCACCCCTATATGTGCGGAGGTTCTGCGCAAATGGAGACAATTGGGTCCAAAATGCGCAATCATGGATCTAAAACGGGCATATCTCCAAGTGCACGTCGATCCTGACCTATGGAAATACCAGGCGGTTCGATGGAATGGCCAGGACTATCTACTCACTCGTTTGGGGTTTGGATTAGTCTCAGCACCGAAGATTATGACCAAGATAGTACAGACTGTGATAGACGCAGATGTGAGGCTGAAAGGGTCCGTGAGCGGTTACATCGACGACATCTACATCGATCAATCGCGGGTGAAGGTGGAAGAGGTCATGGAGCATTTCAAGAGACATGGGCTTGTAGCTAAGCAACCTGAAATATTAGGGGACCAAGGTTTGAGAATACTTGGCCTGAGGATCGACGATCAGCTGCGCTGGAGTCGCGATGGTGAGCTACCAACAATCCCTGCAAAACCAACAAGGCGTGAAGTGCATAAACTAGTTGGAGCTTGGTGTGGGCACTACCCTGTAGCAAGCTGGTTGCGTGTGGCCTGTGGTTACGTCCAACGGCTCACTGCTGCGGAAGAAATCGGATGGGACGATCGTATTTCTCCTGAGCTTGGCAGCATACTTGAAGAGATCGATGCGAGATTAAGGCAGAACGATCCGGCGCAAGGTAGATGGCTGGTTGATGAAAAAGCTCCTCTTACAATATGGGCGGACGCTAGCAATCTTGCTGTCGGTGTTTCTTTGGAGGTGAACGGGTACATTATAGAAGATGCTGCCTGGATGCGTCCTAAGAATGACTCGAGACATATCAACTGCGCGGAATTAGATGCTGTAATCCGAGGGATTAACATCTTTGAAATGGGGACCAAGACGGCTAACAATTAAGACTGATTCGGCAACCGTTGCAGGTTGGTTGCGAGCGATTCTAAAGAAAACTCACAACATCAAAACGCGGGCGCTAAGTGAGGTAATCATCAGAAGACGACTGGACATTCTGAGTACGATCGTTGAGGAAGGGTCTCTCCAAATTCAGGTAGATTTGGTTAAGTCTGGTGACCACAAGGCCGACCAACTGACCAGGGTACCAACAAGATGGCTGACGAGAAAAACAAATGAACCTGCTAAGTTAATTAGCTACGCCACAACGCAGGAGATTAAGGAACTACATGACACTTGTCACTTCGGTGTGGATAAGACGCTGGAGTTGGCTCATCAGAAGTTTGGGGAGAAAGTTAATCGACGACTAGTACAGGAGGTTGTATCTACTTGCCAGGAATGTGCTACAATAGACCCATCGCTCTCATTTCGCTGTGACCACGGGAAAATCACTTCAGGATTTATTTGGGATAAACTTGCAATCGATCTGACGCACGTTAGAGGCCGCGTATACTTGACGATCATCGACATTTTTTCGGGTTACACAGTATGGCTGGAATTACGGGATGAAAGTGGCAGCATGGTTGTGAGCGGATTGCGGCGGGTATTTTCAATGTTCGGGCCTCCGAGAATTATTTTGTCAGACAATGGTAGTGTGTTCCGCAGTAGAGAGTATATGAGCCTCCTAAGTCAGTGGGACGTACAACAGCAATTGGCATGTGCATATCGTGCACAAGGCAATGGCGTAATTGAGCGCGTGCACAGGACGATCAAAAGGTCCGTGAAGAGAAGTGGCAAGACTGTGGAGGAGAGTGTTTTGGCATAATAATACGAAGGGATGTAAAGGACTTGCGCCTCATGAGATGATTTTCGGAATGAGCTCTAGAAAACCCCATTTAACTTCAAGTCGCGTGCTTATTGATCGGACGAACTTAAGCAGTGAAGACGATGATCTGTATGAACAGAAAGGGAGGAATCCCTTCATTGTAGGCGACAAAGTATATCTCAGGCCTGCATCTGGGAAATGTGATTTGAGATGGACAGGCCCCCACAGTTACCCAGGTTAACTCCAGTGTCTCTGTCGTTTTAGATGAAGACGGAATATCGCGACACGTGAATCACATTAGACTTATGCCGCGATCACGTGAAGGTATCAGCACGTCTGAGATCGATCATGGCCCTAAGGTAACTGCGTCAGAATCCTCTTCTGAAGAAAATTCTGATTGCGAGAGTGTGGAAGAGGTAGAGGTCCGGAGGAGTTCCCGTGTCAGGAATAGGCCAGTTTGGTGGAACGATTATGATGTGGAGGTTTGATAACCTCGGGGGCGTGTTATCTGATTGCTGCTAGTTTTGACATTTTGACATTCGCTATGACAGATTATGACAGCTTCTTTTGATAAATTTATCGTTGCTGCTTTGTGTTCCTACTAGTTTTCACTTTATCAGTAATATGCTTGGTATGGTAAACATGATATGTTATCGAAATCATTGTTGGTGTTTCCTTTGTTCTATTTGTGCTAATGTCTTGTTCTGTCATGTGAAAACTGAATAATGTTCCTGTATATAAATCTGAGTGCGCATGTGTGAAACGTCAATAAAGTTATCTGTGGACACAGGCTGGTGCTTTCACTTTCGACAAAAATCGGTTTGTCAATGAAGTTGTGGATTTTTGGAACCCTCTGAATCCTTTCATTTCATCAAATCAATATAGTAAGGGGCGCAACCCTCCTGAAAACCTCTCCAATATCCCACTGCCCATAATTCAATAAAGCTATTATAAGGTTATTTTTATTAATGATGATATATTTTCTCTTTCGAGAGGAGTGCACTTATGCGTGTACCAGCTTTTAACTTTTGATTTTTTCTTTTTGTGTGGTGCCAGCTTGGTTCACCGGATATCAGGATGCAGTTTCCGCAATCTCGAGATATCCTGCTATGTTTAAACCGGATCCGACCAGACGTCTTAATGCTGGCAACGAAATATCTCGAGCAAATGAGCGAGCTGGATGAAGGTTTCAGTTGCAACTGCCATTGCAAGTTTTCGATTGCAAGACCTAGTCATCTTCCATTTAAAGATGAACTTCATATGACCTAAAGAAAATTGAACTAAAAAAAACTCGGAAAGATAAGAAACATGAGTTGAGAGATGCCATTATAAGTGGTATTTCATATATGCAATCGCACCCTCCACTGAAGAATGAGCCAGACTAGCTTCATTATCGTTCATCTCACCGAAAGCAAAATCCAGTTCTCGATTGATAGCAATGTTTCAAACTGCCATGAAAATAATGAAAGACTCGGCGATAATGGAGTCATAATTACAGCATACACATTCTCGAGACATTGCCGCTGTCGTTGAGTGTAGTAGCCTATTCAACTTTGCTTGTCATTCATTAGTTGCGATACTTAAATAGTGACAGTAAGTCAGGTGCCGTAGTCATTGTCACAGTACATGTGTCAATATAAAATTGAATTCCTCTCAAATTAAAGTAACTCTTTCCATTTCTTGAAAACAACAGGGGACGAACAGTGGTCATAAGAATGGTAAAGATTAGAAAACAATTTCTCAAGAGATTTTGGAGATTGCGATTAAGGATTGTAGTACTGTACGTAAAGTTGTAAACACCCCATTTGGATCAATTCTGTGCTCAAAAATTCATTATAAGTAAATAGATGTTGACCGGACGATGGTCAGGTGCATACTGACATATATTTGTTTATCAGAAGAAAGATAGTTTTAGTGTTTCTCACATAGACTCCTAAAGGATACGTTGCGGAGTTGTGGAGATGTTCATGTGACTGATATTGGTCATTTGGTTTAACAAATCTGAAAAAAGCCTGACAGTAGATGTAGGCACTGTTTACCGGTTACCGGTTTTTGAATAGTACCTACGCTTCCCTGTGTGTCGCAAAGGCGACTGAAAGGGCCATGTGCCAGACGAGTTTTGACCGAACGTAGATGCCGCGGGAGTGGCGGGACCACTGCCAGTGCCTAGCACGCACTTTGCGTGTTTGTCGGTCTCTTCTCTTCTTCATCCTTTTTCTTTTCTTCCTTCACTTTTATCTTATTCCGATGAACTTACTTCTATTCTTCCACGTCCTCGTTCTTTTACCAGCTGCATAAGAGGAAGTGACTATGCCCAAATTCATACATTGTTGCTTATTCTCGTTGTCGGACTGAACATGCCAAGAGATACCTCTCTCATAGGACAGCAGGGCTGTGGAAAAAGCATCTTTTGTAGGTATTTTCAACATCTGTTAGTGTTGATCTAATTAGCAAGGGCTAATCGCACTGTTCAGTAAGTAAAACCAATATGAAAGGTAAGAATAAAACATATGTAAAGGCTGATAATATTCAAATGGTATGTAATGAAAAAAGCTTGTGTAAACATAAGTAGAGTAAGAAAAAAAATTGATACCTTACACGAGAAATCCTGCCAGTATGCCACACTGTGTTGGGTAGTGCAGTAATTGCGGCATTTGCTTATACTGAGAAAAACTTGATCTGCAGGTCTGGTCGCTCAGATGCTTGCATATGTCAATTGCTTCAGAGAGAAATTTAATGCTTTTATTGAGAGGAAGATAAAGTAGAAGATAGCAATAAGTGAAAGAATTTGATCCCTCCAGAGGACCAATGTGGCGTTCCCTACAGGTTAAAGTAATTATTAAAGTAATGGTTCAATTGAGGCAATTGAAGCATTCAAGAGAACCGTCAATAAGCTTCCACTAAGCTCTAAAAAGAGGCGATAATTTGTAGGGTAATTTGCCTTATGTATTTCTGTTATGTTATCTTGGTCTTCAATATTATCGTCTTTTTCGTTATTTCCATTTTTACCTCTACGAGTTATACAGTTATCGGCTCTTACTAAATTATTGCACATTCACATCCCCATATCTATCTCTTCACTTTTCTATCACCTTCAGCGTTTCTGCCATTAGCCTGCTTAGTTATACAGGTTTGAGTTATAAATGTAGTTCTACTATACTATTACATGATTACTTAGTTATTCAGCTATATTCCTGCATCATCCCCCACTACTTCTGTGTAGTCTATCTTCTGCTGGGGACGCATTTGGTGTTTAGGCTGTTCTTCTTCCATCAAGTTTTGATTTGAAGGTCTGATTGTTGAGTTTCATTCCTTGCACTTGATATCCTGTCTGCTGATACAATTGATTTAGATTATTTGCTACAATAATTTATTCCTTTTTTGTGAACTTGAGCCCATTTCTAGCACATTAACTGCAATGACTCTTCACATTTTCAGTAATTTTGATTTTTTTCATCTCAGATTATGTAATCTCATTTATTTTAAATAGTAAAGAAGTTCAGGAAAGTGAGAAGCTTTACTACATCCTTTCTGCTGTTTCATACATACTTACTAGAACTTATTTTCATAATGATATCCATCACCTTGACTTGAGTACTGACATAGTATTGTGAGAAATAAAGCGCCGGCCCAAAGGTCAACGTATATCGCTCTCCTGTCCTGAGTGACTCATGTCGCTCTGGTACCGATAGTTGCAGGAGTCTCACCCGGCATAAAATCAAAAAATCTGAGATAGTGGCAAAAAATTCGGGATTTCGACTAGTATTTGTAGTTTAGTGGATGTTTTCTTGATGGTTCAGTAGAATTTGACCTAATTGTAAAATCAAAAGTTACGGATAATTTGCACACATACGATCATCTCAGCCATCATTTACTTAGTTCCGGAAACTGCCGTCATATTTCCTGTTTTCGAAGCCATCGATTCATACTTCAGTGCATGTATATCAATGCATCGCAAATCCTTGGACGCCCTGGAAATAGCTTATTAATTTAGCGATTAGCGCGTTGGTTCTAGCCCTAACATCGGCACAGTTTTTGCATAACAATTTTATGTCGTCTGTGTCTGCAACAGTATAACAGCAAGTAATCATTTAGTTTCACGGCTAACTTCTAATCTGAAGAAAATATCAAAAATAAGTTTTGACGTCACTGCTCCGTCCACTGGGAATTGACAGGTGCTGACATCTGGAGCGCGTTGTGGTACTTTTAGTCCGTATGCCCATCCTGACGTCTGCCAATTACACCTTCAGTGCTCAACCTCTTGACCAAAAGATCGCCTGGACAGTCACTTACCTTTAGCAAGATGTAATTTATTTTAAGTATCATTTCTTAATATCGATTTAAAGGGTTTGAGCCAAACCACTGAAAGAAGTAGTGGCAAATTGATCTTATATTGCAACTTTTCACCGATCGCACATGATGGCATTGAAAACAGTCAATGCCATCAACTTGCACATTCGAGAATCTGTGATAATCAAAAGACCATGTCCTAGTGATGTATCAAGCCGAGCCGAGCCGATCTGCTAACGGCGCGGCGCGTGAACAGATAATTATATATCGGCATGGCTAACAAATTTATAGTTAGCAACTCGGCGACTCTTTGTAATCGAGTCTCATTTGATGAACGTCTTCTGAACACTTCGATTCATGTACGAAAACTTGAGTAGATTTTGATCGATTTTGTTCCAATGTGTGAATAGAAAACTGCTCAACTGAGTCGGTTAAATCGGATTAGCCGCCGGCTGGCTAAGCTTTTTTCATCACGGCTTCGGCTCAGCTGAATATAAAATACAATCGGGTGGCTTCGGCTCAATTTTCACGAGCCGCGAACATCTCTACTATGTCCTATGATACATAATGGAGGAATGCACATAATATCAATCACTGATTTTTGAATTTTGATGTCTTCCCTTTTATCGTGGAATCTGTTTGATAAGGCCGTCTGAACGGTGAAAATTTGCAATATAAGATCAATTTGCCAGTACACACTGTATTTCTTTTATCAGTTTGGCTTATTTATGCTTCCTGCGTTTTTTAACGCAGACATAGACATCTAACTTTTGTAATAAAAACGTTAAGCTCGGCGCTAAATAACGTAGACCTCTGCGTTGATAACGGTGAGCTATCCGTCTCATCGATTTGGTAACCATAGTGATCTAGCAACCGATGTTAAACGCAGGATAGTTGAATTCATTCCAACTTTTACTTGAACGCAGGATGCAAGTGTTGATGGAACCCAGCTCCGAAACTGTCCGACAAGAGGCGAAATTTGAAGAGAGGCTGATAGAAGAAGTTAGATCTTATGAGCATCTTTGGACAGTAGCTTCAACAAAGTATAAAGACCTTCCAAGATGTGAAAATTCTTGGAGTGAAATAAGTATGGCATTAAATGAAGATCAAGCAAAATGCAAGTCAAAGTGGAGATATCTACGTGATACATATACTCGTAAGAAGAAGGAATATTCGAAAAAATCGGGAAGTGGAAGAGAAAATGAAAAGAAATGGGAGTTCTTCGATGTTCTGTCATTTCTCTCTAACAGCTGTAAGGTGACTAAATCTGCATCGAACGTGCCTGATAAAGAAAATGCACAAGCAGAGAATGATACCACTGACACAACTCAAGATTGCAGTTCGGGTAGTTCGAGAAAAAGAAATTCTGATAGATTCGAAACTCTGCTGATCGATGCGTTGGGCACCTGGAAGAAGTGCATATCGGAGCAGAATAACACTTTAACAGAGGATGAAGCCTTTGGTCGATCCGTTGCCATCCAAATGAATAAGCTCTCTATTGGTGCAAAAGCCCGAGTCAAACTCCGCATTCAAGAAGTAATCTGTGAAGCGGAAGAGAATGAAATGGTAAAATTTAAAGAGAACACTTCACGTGTGAATAATCAGGATCACTATCCGATATCTTACACAGACGAAGGATCATATTTTCAACTTCACAGTGACAATTATCAATGATACAATGAAAAACTTGAAGTTTGATGTGAGTTTTGAATTTTCTTGTTTGAAACGTTTTAATATTGTATAGATTCTTTTGTACAAAATTTGTTGTTCTTTATCATGATACATACAACGGATTTTTAGATATAATATTAGAAAGTGTATAATTATCGCTTCAGTCATAGGTAATAATTTAATAATCAATAATATGTAATGATACAATAACTTTATAAAAATTAATTGAAATGTACGATAATAATATAAATAGTATAATAATAAAATAAAAAACAATAATATAACCTAATATAAAAACAATACTGATCAAATATAATTATATTATAATTATATATCTACATCGAAATGTTGTACAGTATGATTGTAACATAGTAGATAAACTATTATATTCATTTTAATCTACAAGTAGGTTATAAATCTACAGAAAAGATGTATTAATATATAGTTATCATTGTTGAATTGAAAACCGGACCATATGTTAAACACTCACAATTTGCATCCGCGATTAACAAGTGTTTCTTGCCACTGTACTCTACCCTCTGACGACAAAAAATATGTTTTAAATGCATCACGCACCTTCGCCGCCTCTTGAGAATAGTTATTGGAACCGATAGGACCCGTGTTTGACAATGATGTACATGTAGTTTCACTACGCCATTCACCCTGGACAACTGTTTCATTTGAATCATAATCAACATATCGATCAGGAATATACTTAGAGACCGGAGGATTAGATATATCAGTTTTTGTAAGATAATTATGCAAGACAATGCAAGCCTTCGTCAAGGATATGGCATGAGTGGGAGTGCTATCCAAAGTTCTGTGATATATCCTCCACCTCGCACTTAAAATTCCGAATGCATTCTCTACAGTCCTACGAGCTCTTGAAAGTCGATAGTTGAAAACCTTTTCAGCAAAATCAAGATTTCGTCTGGAATAAGGTTTCATTATAAAAGTCTTTAGCGGAAAAGCGTCATCAGCAAAAAATGTATAGGGAAAGGCACACTCAGAGTTCGGTAGATTATCATCGCATTCAACCAAAGATGATAGAGATGAATTCGACCAAATACCACCATCACTGTTGCGTCCCGGAGCACCAATATCAGCTAAGATGAAAGCATAACTGGCGTCCACGATGGCAAGTACCACAATAGAATGGAAATTCTTATAGTTGAAATAGGAGCTTCCAGAATTATTTGGAGCCTTAATTGCGATATGCTTCCCATCAATACTCCCCAGGCATTTAGGAAAGTTCCATTGATTTTCAAATGCTTCACTGATAGATCGCCACTTCTCCATTGTTGGAACTGCAAGAAATTCGGTTCTTAGAACAGTCCAAAGAATGTCACAAGTTTCATACAATATTTTATTCACAGTCGCGTGACCTATTCTAAAACTCAATGCAACTGTTGACTGGCTATCGCCGGTGGATAATATTCGAAGGGTAACCGCTAAGCGTATCAATGGGTCAATTGGCAATGCGTGAGTTTGAGCATGGGTACTCAAAAATGGAAGAAGTTTAGCCAATAATTGATCAAACCGAAGGTTTGACATTCGAAAGTAGTGAAAATGGCTTTCTTCATCTTGATATCGCAGATCTCTCACCAATTGAATTTCACCTTGAATATTCCTTATTACATTTATCGGGCGTACAGACCATCTTCGATGTTGTCTTCGCTGACGCAGCCGATGTATAACAGAAATAATTATAGGTAGATCACGAGAAAAGTCACCAATTTCCATCACGATACGTCGTCAAAATGATGCATATGCACGCAACTAGTATAAATAAGAACATAAGAAAACGTAAGTGTCTGCGTTTTCATTACTCATTTGGAGTGAGTTAATTTTTACAACCTGCGCTTTATATTTTGAAAATTGATCTCTCTTTAAAACGGAGGACGCAGGACGGAAGAAGTATAAATCCCGCTTAATTTGCAACGAAGACTACTAAAATGCTCTTAAAATGGCTGATTAAGCATACATGATATGCCCCTGCATAATAATTATATCCATTTATTTCAGAACTTTTCTAAATCATTTTGTCAAGGACATTTCAATGTCGTGAATTATTTCGTCAGCACAGTACTTATTGTGATGTGCAGAATATAAAAGGAAATGGAAAAAAGTTTCGCAATTGATAATAGCTGTTTTTATCAAAATTATCGACTTAATAGCCTATGTTGTCGCTCATCTCCTTTTTGCTGTCGTTTCTGCCAGTGCGGAGCAGTTTCATGAAATAAAAATTTGTCGATCTACGACCCCTTATTTCTGCTATAATATAGGGTTCGACAAAAAAACTGCGTTTTTTCTACAGCCTTTGATTTTTTAGATTTAATGGTGCTTGATTGTGTTCATTTAAAAGTTCATGAAAGTTTTATTCAAAGGCAATATCTATGGCATTATTATCTGCATTGCATACGCTTTAATGTTGGAATCATAGATATAAACATAGTGTATTTTTGATTCCCGATCGTCATGTCTCTAGAGTGCTTTCCGACTATCTCCGAACATAGACATAAGATATGGTCTTGATCAATCATCCAATTTTCTTTCTTGATAGTCATGGAGTTTCAGCAGTGTGATGTCTACTTCTTCATCCGAACACTGTCTCAAAATGGCTACTCAGCAACAAAAATTCATCAGCTGCTTGCTAACGTTTGGGGTGAGAAGAACATCATGAAAGTGAGAAGAATTCAAGCAATAGTAAGAGAGTTCGTCGAGGGACGTGAAACGGTGACACGAAAGGAAGGATCTGGAAGACCACGATCAAGCTGGTGCGATGAAAACATCGAAGAGGTGAAAGAACTAATCGAAGATGACAACCACTTATCCTGTGCTGACATTTCACTGCAGACAGGTGTTGAGGAGAGGTCAGTTCATCGGATACTTTCTCATCATCTGAATCAGAAATCCTTGTGTTGTCGGTGGATACCGCATGAACTGAGTGATCGAAATAAGCAGCAACGTATTGAGTGTGGCAGAAGCATTTTGGAAACCTTGCGACGTCGGCAAATCAAAAGTAAACTTGTCGTCGTGGACGAAAAGTGGGTCTACTACAAAAGCATCCCACCCAAAGAATGCAACCGAGTCTGGGTCGATTGCGCAGGCGACAGACCTCAAGTATCGCGCAGGACAATAGCCGATAGGAAGGTCTTAATAATGATTGCTCTCAATTATGCAAAGTCTTTCTCCTATATCGAAGTGCTGCATGATGATGGAAGCATAAATGGTGATCGATATTTGTCATTCCTGCAAAACATGTGTGCACCGTTCGAGCAGCAACTCAATTTACCTCGTTGGGAGATGTGTCTCCAACATGATAATGCAAGACCACATATAGCAATGCAGGTTCGACGGTGGATCGACCACGAAGGCATGAGTCTCGTGAAACAGCCCCCTTATTCACCAGATTACAACTTGCTCGATCGATATGTCTTCAGAAATTTTGAAGTTCATCGTCGTCAACGCAATTTTGACTCAATTGCTGAAATTGAGGCATGTATTGAACAATTTCTTGCTGGAATGACCATCACCCAGAAGGAGTTTTATGAATTCCAGTGGCATATTGAGAAAGTTATAGAGGAAGATGGTAACTATCTGTGATGTGAATGATTGTCTGGATAAATAGATGTTGATTACAAAAAACGCACTTTTTTGTCGAAACCTATACTTATGCAGCTACTTTCTCCCAATTTCGACCTGTGATCTTAAGGATATTATGATAGCTTTAAATAATGATATAAAGATGCTGATTAACATGAAAGTTGGTAATTTAACCATGGCGAATTCCAAGCAACTGAAACTTCGTTGTATATTTTATTGAATTATTCAGGGATTTTGTAGCGAGGCCTAAGTAACGTGTTTATTCTCCACACCAGGATTTGAGGAAAGTCAACCTACATCCTACTGGCATCAATCTCAAATATACATAAGTCATAATAATGGCACATCAGGTAATAGTGCACGCTCTCTCTCGTCCTGTTGTTTTCGGTTCCGGGGGTACAGAGCAGGAGTATGGAGGTACGACCTTCTGAAGCATAAATATGAGAAATTCTAGTAGTTTAAATCAATCATGTCTATGTCGCTCGACGTTCATCCAATGAGACCGCATTAATAGGAGTCGACTGGTTTCTTGATATGACTCCTACGTATCACATTCCATGAGCTACAAGCATGAGCGAGTCACATCACAAACAGAGCGATCGAGAGAAGGGATTAGATGAATAACGAGATCGGAATCACGTCTCAACGATGGATTTTATGAAAAAGAGCTTTCTGTACAAATATGCAGTTTGCAAGGCACATGCAATTGGACACCGTGAGAGCTCTGATTGAGCATGAATTACGTTTATTTTGCTGAATTTTCCAATACTGGAAGAATGGTTTTGAATACTTAACTCACAGTCAAAAGGCTCCGAGATTTTTAGCTGAACCGCTAGGCGTGCGGCATTCCACGATGATAATGTGAAATGAAAACTTTCCATTGACCAGATATAAACATATCTATCGGTGTACATGTTCCTGTATTCTGTCGGTTTTGATCTCATATCATCATTCAAAAACTCGGTTGACTATTAAATCTTTAGCTTTTCTGTCGGCTAAATTTCAGTTAATTAACTAAAATTACATTGAAATATTAAGGATCAGTTGAATAATAAATTTCAATAACGATATAAACCATATACACAAAAATGCCAAATATTCAGCAAGCTTTCTATCAGTCGGAAAGTCCTGTTTTATGGTAGCCTCGACTTCTCTTCGAAAGAAGCAGAACTTGAAAACTACATGTCAGTGCCTAACTATTACGTGAAAACTACGTGTCATGATCTAACATATAGCGGCAAACACTGTTGTATAATTTAATTCCACTATTCTAATATCATTTTAAAGGTAAAACGTGGCAAAACATTTTTGCCGCCCTAGCAAAAAAGTGGCAAAAAATCCATGATTTTGGAGTGAAACCCCTGTGGTTGCCAGCATACATTTAGTAGTGCTTGCTCTCGACTTACGCATGGTATCTTTTTCTGATCAATGTTCACTGAACTATTGAAGATTTGAAAATTTGGAATAAATTGAGAATCATATATACAGTATGACATAAAACTGCTTTTTCGACATTCAAAAAATTGTCCGTATGTGTAGCTCCTGTTGCAATGGAATTTTTCGATTAAATATTTAAATGGGATCATATGCTCGTGTCATATAATACCCGCTGCACATTAGTAGCTGATGTCGTTCAGATCAGGTTGAAGTATGAGAAGTTGAAACTCTTTTATGATAAATACACGGATAAAATTAAAAATTGTGGTGTTCCTAAGACTTACCATGGGTAGTCAATGAATGGAGTTGATCAATTTACTGAAAGAATAATACATGTATTTAGAATGTATTAGAAGTTAGAACATACCGGTATTTAAAAACAATATATCCTGAAGTGCATTATTGAACGTACTATTGTCACTACTAAATATCTACCAAAAGTAACATATAATTTAATTTATAATGATTACTGATTATACATTTTCTATTTTTTACAGAGTTGCTCAATGGAATTATATCAACATTTTCAAGACACAAAAAGAAGGTGTGGATGGGCTGCACGTCGCTACACGGTCAAGCTCCATGCAAACAACAGTCAATGTCAGAATGTTGGATGGAAATTTCATCCTGAACGAAGTGCTGGTTCACTGACGGCTTTACCTTCTCCTATACCACCCTCTGACTCAATACACAATAATGAATACTCTGGCTTACCAGAATCGGACGACCTGAGTCCATCCTCCTCAAAATCAACTGTCAATATGTTGCGATCTTTGCTAACATTCGCAGCTCAAGAAGTACGCCCTCCAAGTTCACTTTTCTGTGGATCTGTTTGCCAATTGTTACTAAGCCAGAACGAAAATCTAGAGTTTCCCCCAGAAACGGAGGTCAGACAATTCCTTAACCGCCATCAGTTGCCAGTAAGTTATGATAAACATTTCCTTTCAGTTCAGAAAATTTATGAGAATGAAATAGAGGACGTACAATGTAAAGTTGCGACGTATTTTCGATAATGTGATCTTGAAGTATATCCTTCAAATGTTGAGGTGTGGTCCGATTCCATCTGGTGGTACCCTAGCTGAACCAGACCAAAAGCCTCGCGAACGCATTCAGAATCCATTTGCAGACATTCAGATACCTGATGATCAGTGAAATGAGTATTTGAATTTGGTTTCGAATGTGTTTCAATCAGGGCTGTGGAGCCGATGCGTTATCTCATCGGCTCCGGCTCCACGACACTGATGTGAAAGGCTCCGGCTCCGGCTCCGACTTCAAATTCAGGTTCTATCTATGCTGGTTATCCTGGATCCGTTGAACGGGTTTTTTGGATAACGGTGTGGCCTTTAGAGGCTTGCTACAATCATCAAATTAGTTTTCATTAACAAGCAACGACTTAAGTTAATAATAAAAATGATAATAGCCTAATATAATGACAAATAACATACTTGTCATATATTTTTGCATGAATTGACTATCTCTGAAAGATAAAAAAAGTTATAGCCAGGATTGGTTAAATTAGATAAAGATCTCCCGCACTGGCTAAATATAAATTGGCCTAGCCTGCAACCAGTCTACTACGAGGCTACATTAAATAAGACCACATGAGTGATGATGATATACCTAATTAGCCGTCACAGGGGCCGAATAGTAGTATAAGCTTTTTAACAAAGCTTGAATATGAAACTGGATAGCGTATGCCTCTAAATAGCTTATAGGGCCTGTATCTACTCGAACATGGAAAGGGTATCGGCTATATAGCCAAATATACCGTATCAATAAAGATATCAATTGCTTTATTTTTGATTTTTATAATATAAACTATATTCAGAAGTAAATAAATAATACAAAGACCGTACAACAAAATGAACTTTCGTAACATAGACTTGATGGAAGAGAAAAAGAAGCAAACTAGATACATTACTATACATTACTATATACATTAAACATTACTATACATTACTATATACATTATATACAAAGTACATTACTATATATATTACCTAACACAATTAATTCAACGGAATAATAAATGCATCTAAAACAGCTCAACAATATATACATGTAGATTAAAAAGGAATCAAATTAAACGGTACTTGCGACAAATTAATTTCTTTCATTTTTCGCCCCCTATGTCCGTGAACCCCTATCAGACAGCTTTTCATTATAGCGAAAGAAATTTTTGTTCTTAAGTGTCCAAGAACATCTGCGTAGCTGTCATTGAATTTCAACGCAATGAGAATTTCATTATTTCAATATTATTTTTGAAATCAAATTTATGAATTTCAATATCAATTGCTTTATTGAATATTAAAGTGTATATAGGCTAGCTTAGGTTGTTATTGTTATTTGTTATTGCCTTTATTCAATAGTCTGTTGGTCCATGAATAATATGATCGGTGGGTAGCCCACGACTCATCATCTGTAGAAATTGTAATTTAGATAGCCTCATTGCAGTGTAGGCTAGAAATGTACAATTGAAAATTATACTTAAAAAATTAAAAATATCTAATTTAGGACAAGTTTTGTAATTCTATGCAGCATACTTAATAAGTTAAGGTCTAACTTACATTATATTAATTTCGTATTTTTCATTATGGCGTAAAGTTGCACTAAATAATTCATCAATGATTTATGTATATTATTATATTCAATTTATGTATAACACATTACCACTATTCCTCTGATGATGGTTAGGCTGATGAAACTGAACTCGGAGTATCACACAGTATGTTGCAGGGTGCTATGCATAATAAAAATTTGACTGCGAGCACCGAGCAGAAATCCCATCTACTTTGCTAGCTTTCGAATGCGCGTGCGGTTTAATGTCACAGACAGTAGAAAAGGGAGGTCAAAAGGCGCCTTTATTGAGAGCGTCTCAGTCTTTTTTTATTGTTTACATATAAGTCAGCATGATATCAGCATTAAGTGTTGACAGACGGAAAAAATAATAATGAAAATTCTTGAAATCCACAGGTCTATGACATTTGGGAAAATGTTATTACACGATACGGCTCTTGTGCAGTCCTCCCCCCCCCATTTTTTCTCTGGTCAAAAGATGCAGCACCATTGGATGTCCGTTTCAGCATCACCGGTTTGAGTGAAGCATTCCGTGCTGTTGTAAAAATCTACGTCGGTAATTGCGATGTCATGGTCGCAAACTTCGTCAGCAAGTCAACATTGTAATTTGGTTTTCTGGTTTTTCGCATTGAAATATACCCTTTGAATTTTGAAGTCAAAGGAAATTCATTGTGAATGAGATACCTTTAAAATAATAGGGCGCTACTAGAAGTGGCTGGGTCGCTTATTGCTATAGCCATGTGAGGACTTGTAGTCAGGTCATTCGTGTGAGTGTGAAGAGTTATCCTTCCAATCAAAATTGATCAAATTGAATAATCGATTGTTTTGAAAAATGTAGGTGGGGGGACTGCACAATAGAATACAATCTAAGGAAATTGGCATTGTCACAGATGCCAGTAGCCATACCGATAGATGATAGCCTACATAGTAACCGTATTAGATTTAAGACATTGCGCAAGAAATGTAGCTATATTATCTTTGCTGACTGAACTGGAAATGTGTACATAAATGACTGGCGACTTGTCTCTAGGAATCTACAATCATCTAGTTAGCATACATATAACAAGTCTTCAAATTAATGGATTTTGGAGAATACGTTGTCAATATGGAAATTAGTCTTACGAAACATATGCAATAAAAAAAATATTACACATGTGTGTAAATATATAATAAATATAATACAAAAGAAGGCGGCAACTGCAAAGAAAGATATCGTGGAGGACAGATCATTGGTATACTTAAAAGTTATATCTTTAGATTTCAAATGATTTAATTTTTTTATGATGCCAATTAATAACTTTCAAATTCTAGATTTATATCAAAGCTCAAACTTTCGGAGCCGGAGCCGGAGCCTTTGTGATAAATCGGCTCCGGCTCCGACCAAAACCATCGGCTCCTTAAGGCTCCGGCTCGGCTCCGGCTCCACAGCCCTGGTTTCAATCACACTGTGGAATGTTTTCTCGTCGTCTGGTGCGATTGACTTCTCTGAGAAAATCAATTTCACTGCTCCCGACGTATAAAAATCATCAGTCTTTTGCCCAAACAATACCGAAACATCCTTGCCTTCTGAAAATTTTGGATAGGGTGTTTGTTGAGCAATAATGCTTATTGGGAAATTTAGATATATCGGAATCGATAAATTGTTTGAGCGAACTAAATGAAGCATTCAGTTGCTCACTACCCATACATATCACAGGGGTCTCACTCTCCCCTGAATAAGCAATTTTCTTCCTTTAGTTTCCTTAAATAATATTCTTTCTTGAATTTCAAAATCAAGCAGCTGATTCAAGGTGACAGGCATCCCAGTGATCCCACTTTTCTTGGCTTTACCTACTTTTTAGAAGTCTTCCTTCTTTTACTCATTTTTACCAAATGCCCCTACTTTTCTATTAGATATCTCACTTTTCTTAATTTTGCTAGTTCTTATCTCAAATATATGTATTTCATAAAATTTTCAATCGTACAATTTTGTAGGCATACGAGTACTGTAGTGATGTTTCCACTAATCGAGGCAGCATCATGTGCTCTATCATTACAGACAATTTCGATGAACTACTATTGATGTTATTGTGTTGTATGCACATTCGGCGCAACCGTTGTAATGCTGACTTGCCAGCTGGGAATTAAACACAGATATACCAGTTCATTATTTTTGTTGCCCGAAATCAACCTAGCTACTGAATCATTCACTGTCGCTCATAACTGATTTGCACACTTGTTTCATATATGACAAGAATTATACGAATGCTACTCCAATATTGATAATCATAACGATTGCAATGTCAGCTCGCCTGGGCATAGAATAGAATAATATCCTCTGACTTGAACAATTTAAACACAAAACTTCCTTGGCAGCCGTAGCCGCTGCGTTTCGCCCTACAAGGGCTCGTCAGTACGACTCGGAATGGCTAGCCGCACGGCAATGGCAGAACAAATAAACGCAGAAGAGGCTGCTATGCAATAATTCAGCCATTCTAGAAATTTTATGCTAGCTTGTGCCATTCCGAGCCGTACTGACGAGCCCTATTGTGCTCAGATTGTTCAAGACTGGTGCCATCTTTCAAATTCTATCTAACATTGATGCCTTGAGGTCTGTTACTTGATAGTGACAATCTGCCTTAAGTTGTTTAAGGAAAATGTCCATCGTTCTTTAAGTCACACATAAAAATATCGGTAACGTGTTAATTTTTTCCTCGAAGGTTCTTACTATTTCACAGCAACTGCGCCAATGATCTGCATTCGATTCACCCTCGTTTGAATATTTTCATATCTTCATGTAGCAACTGCCTGACTGTAACGGAAATAGACATCATTATCTTCACTTCAAAAAGAGGATAAGCATATCCACATTTTCTCCAATTTTTCCTTTTTTACATCGTTCTAGCATTCGGTTGATGATTTTGAAATAGAAATCTCATCTCAGTGTGATGCTGGCAACGAAATATTTCGAGCAAATGAGCGAGCTGGATGAAGGTTTCAGTTGCAACTGCCATTGCAAGTTTTCGATTGCAAGACCCAGTCATCTTCCATTTAAAGATGAACTTCATATGACCTAAAGAAAATTGAACTAAAAAAAACTCGGAAAGATAAGAAACATGAGTTGAGAGATGCCATTATAAGTGGTATTTCATATATGCAATCGTACCCTCCACTGAAGAATGAGTCAGACTAGCGTCATTATCGTTCATCTCACCGAAAGCAAAATCCAGTTCTCGATTGATAGCAATGTTTCAAACTGCCATGAAAATAATGAAAGACTCGGCGATAATGGAGTCATAGCATTCTCGAGACATTGCCGCTGTCTAACCAATGATGAAATTCCGATTAACTGCGTGCAAGTAGATGCATATTGAAAGCACTATGATTGAACGTCGCACTACTTGGCTCTATTGGCAGTTTGCTCAATGCTAAGAACGAACTGAAAAATTGCTATGACACACACTAAATTTCGTAATTCTTACCTTTATTGTTTATTCCAACATCTAATGACATTGATGAGCGCGTGAATTTTGCCGAAGCATTTTTGTCTTATTTGCAGTTTCAATTGTTTCTTTGCCTGTATATGAGGTAATAAAGTTTAAAATGAAAAATTTGTTTCGGCTTATTGTGCCTCATGGTACGAAATGAAAGAATTTTCGTTTTCACTCATATTTTCAAAAAATTATCTTTGAGGATGAAAATAACAATTCATTTAGATTATGAAATTAATTTTGCATATCAATTAGCTGCCATTCAAAATGCCAAATTTTTTTGTACATGCACGATCCAGCAAAAACCGGATCCCGTTGCAGCACTATATTCTTAAGCCTGACAGTGGATAAATTTAAAACTATCAGATCAACAAATCTGGGCTGGCGTTCTATTTATGCAATTTTATTTCAGTAGTTCAATAATAGGGCCTACTTCTGATCTTTAAGGGCTCTCTGGTTTTATTGCCGCGCAGTTATGTTTCTTAAGTTGGCAAGCAATAATCTTGAAATGCAAAAGGGACGAATGCCTGGTTTTCCATTTCCTTATTTGTATGACTACAACAAACCACCGTGAGCGTTCTTTTTTTGGAAGAGGTTCCTTCTAGCAACTTATATTTACATTAATCGAGTCATTTCTTTCAATTTTTTGCTTGACTCAGTCGTTTGCAAGGGTTTTCTAGGGTGACTAATGCGAGACATTGCTCCACTCTAAATAATACGTAACCTTACATGGAATTTGATTTATTTCAATTTTTTGGAAACGCAACCTCTTGATCTCACATGAGCCCAAAACTACTCGTTTTTAAATTCTATGCTAGAAAAAATGAATTGAAGCTTAATATATACTGTAAAACAACAAATTTTGCCAGGGCGAGTGTCTCGCGAAAAAAGTTGCCGCAAATAGGTCCACGAGTCGACAGTCGCGAAATTTGCTGTCTTACAGTATTGGACAGAACTCTTCATTTACATAACACGTAATGTCATTTTGTGATAATTGAAAAGTGATTTTAATGGTTTTGGATGCTAATTTGATTGTACTATTTGTAGATCGAGACAATGGTATTCTCTCAGCTTCCTCCCTTGGATCAATCTGTCATTGTACTCAGTCTTCATGGAAATCTTCATGATACATCATACGGCTCTGAATCTAATTGTCTGATCGCAATGTGGAATTGTTTTATCACTAACGGCACGCTTAGAAAATGTCTCTTTGGTATCCGCCGATACTCGGATGCTGAGACCGCCGTCTCCCATTGTTTTGCGTATTTGGACGAATGTCAAGAGAGACAAAAGCGATCACTACGCGGTCGAATGTCACAAAGTCACCGAATTACCGTTATTGGTATTGATCCAAGTTATTATATGAAGTTACCCCTTTTCAACAAAACTTCAAATCATTTTGACTTTGATTTGAAGTCACTCCAATCTCAACTCAGTCTCTCGAAAAGTCGTATTTTGGACGATTTCTGCTGTCGTTTATGGCGAATTTTCACCCATGCTGTAGAGAAAGTGGACTATTTACCACGTCTGCTCGCGTCGCTACTCAAATTCTCTTCATATGAGAACGAAACTACTTACGAATGGTCGCAAAATATAGGAGTTCCTCATTTGAGACGTCTCAATACCGCCGTAGAAACCCTGTCAAACCCTTACTCTCCTAATATTTCTGCAGACTATCGACCTTTACTGGAGAGAGTTTTGAGTGCAGGTCAGTTCTTTGAATCAGCTATTCAGCGGCTCCACAGACCTGGAGTGAGTGCTGGATCGCGACTGCCATTGTTATTAGGACTGCAGAAGAAGCTTGGGAGTGAATCTGACTCAAGATCAGTCAAAAGTCTTCAAATGGAGGAATTTCGAAGCTCTTTAATCAATGGTTTAGAACAAATGTTCACAGAAGAAGTTGCCGATTCTTCAGTGGGAGAAACAAGTTTTAGTTTACTAGCGACATTCGCTGACCCACAATATAAATTGTTTTGGGTCGAAGATCCCGAACAAGAGGCCGCCTATCGAGATAGAATTGTTAAGGTGAGTGAGTTATTACAGCAATCATTCTTTCGAATTAGTCCTTATTGGATACTTACAATTTTATCCAATGGGGCTGTTCATCAACTAGAATTCTGTCGACAGAAAATTAAACCGATTTAATATTCTGCCGGCAGAATTTTAGTTAATGAACAGCCCCAATGGTGAATAAGCACAGGCGCATATACACGGGTTCACTTAATGGACGGACACTAGACACACATTGCTGCACACACGGACACACGCGTCCAATTGCCCGTGCGTCGTCGCCTCGATCCAGTGAACTCCCTGAAATCGGTCAACTAAATTTCTTTACACTCTTGGTAAAGTAAGCGGTCCACTCACAGAATTAGACCGGTCGTCTCTTCTTCCGTTTGACTAGAAAGGAAACATTGGAACATGTAATGCCTATGAAATGGCACAATCTGCTGACTAAATACCATAGCAATCGAACAATGAGCAGGCAGTTCAACATTGAACACGCCAAATTCTCCTAAGTTTCAGTGACTGTTATCAACCGGATCACACAGCAAAGAGACACAGTCGATGACAAGTTCTGCAGAGAAGTTTGTGAACGTTTTTTCATGCGCCTGCTAACTTTTTTAAAATGATCTGAGGGCCCAACATTATCGAGAAAACTTTTGCGCAATGATATGAATTCTTCGAATCTGAAGGAGTCGTGGCGATTGGAGCATTTTGAAGGAATTCAGAGCACTCCGCAAGCGACGCACGACTATTTTTCCTATCTCTGTAAGGTATTAAAAGTTTCTTTTTGCCCACTTATTAAGTTCCTGCATGTGCCATCTGTTTGAATCAGTTTGCACTTCTAGCAAAGTGATACGATTAAACAATTTAATTCTGTGGGTCCACTAAACCATAGATATCTGAAAGTGCACCTTCGTTGCATGAGACTGAAATGTCCACTGTTAGCCACTGAAAGCCGTCATCATTTAGGTGCCGTTGGCATGACAACGCATTCCAGGACGTATCTTACTTCAATGTCCATGTCCGTTCTATTCCTTGATTATTACAGAGTATGGGCGGCGGAACAGGGGGGTCCGAGGGGTCGAGACCCCCAATATTTTTCAGGGGGTCCAATCAATATCAGGACCCTCGCAATCATTTGAACTACAAATTATTGTTGAGGTGTGTCTGTACAATTCAATTACCGTTAGCTTCAAATGTTGCATATGCATAGATCTGAGTTTTCAGATCTTCTCATGTCTCAGACTTAGCTGAGTACTTGGTGATTCGTTCGAAATAATTCCGCCGAAGTTCTTACTCGAACTGTGTACTTTCAATCCATAGTTCCAATCAAAACCTGTCATCTTTGGAAAATCCACGTGGATAAATTCACCTCTTAATTAAGATACTAAAACTGGAATGTTTATTAGACCTGTCAAATAAAGCGCCATGGTACCGTCGCTTATATCATTACCATCAGTTCCGTATTGCAAAGATATAAAATCAAGAAGTGGACGACAATTCTGTAGGATGTTGTTTATAATATCTCAGTATCCAAAGATTCGGAGTCTAGATCCCCTCAACGGCTGCTAGTCTCATCAACCAAGGTATCAACTCATCGAAACCCAGTTGAACATGTGGACCCGTGCGATATGAATTTCAACCAATAATAAAGTTTAGCACATGTGCTTGTAATTCTATGTGTTTTCAGGCTATTATTGCTGCTTGTATCCTCGGTCTTCACACATTGCCAGAACAGTTATATGACCACCTGAACTTTCATCACTTTCGTGTCCGTTACTTTCGCTCTACACTTTTATTTCCTGATTACTAATTTCACACGTCAGGTTCCATTACAAATGAAAATGATGAAATGATGCATTCACATTCAAGGTCAGTGGCACAATATATGGTACGGAGATATATCTCCTCAACGGCACTAAAGCCTTGTCGCCTGGTCAAATCTGGCAGCAGATATGACTTATTTCGGCGTGACAACCCTCGGCGCTGGGATTCACTCCTGGGTGGTTGTCTTCAGCGAAAACGTGGAAGAGCTCCGCTAGCGAAGCCGCCGAAGGAAGAATAACTCAAAGGCTTAGTGTGCCACTGACTCGCCTATGAGATTTAGGATGACCCCATAATTAGCAACTGGCCACCATTTCAATGTATGTTTAAATGTTAAACTTAGTATTCCTCCCATACTTTGTTCGGGTGACCTGTCTGGGGGTAGTGTCGAGCTTGTCAGTCTACAAAGCTAGCAGGCAGACTGATCAGACAGACTATCTGTGAAGGACCGGCCTGAGAGTGGAGGCGGAAGTTTAAAGTTGCATCAATCGATTAGCAAGCAGATCCGATCGTGAGATGGTTGTTCGTCTCATCTTGGGAAGTAGCTAGCTTAGATGATATGTTGAATTAAACAAGAAGCTCACACAACTAATCTTCAGATTCGAAAAATATTGATGCATTTCTTTTGATAATAACCTTACACTTTTTTTACACTTCTCACTTCATTGGATCTCATCTCAAGTGGTGTCAATAAATTCAGATGAATATAACTTGTTTTGAATTATACAAGCAATTTAAAACGAAGGTATCACTGACCGAACCTTTTTGATCATATTATCTGATATCGAAGCATATAAGAAAAATGTATATAGATCAATGATCAATTACAGGATATTTTGATAGCTAAAAAGAAATCTATTGGTGGTCCCAGCCAAAACTAAATTCTGAAGCCCAGACTTTCCTATTGTGTCTATATCTACATGTAACTGTCTACTTGTCTATCGATTGCTCGTATATTCTTAAACAACTTTTAAAGTATAGTTATCGAAATATTCCCTGTCAAAAGGTAATACAATTAGTATTCGGATTTATTGATTACATATTTGCATCCATAGAGTAAGACCTATTTGGATCTTTATCGTTTTTATATGAAGATCAATTTAAGTTATAGTACCCCACCGAGTGTGAAATTATATTATGCAACACTGAAATAAAGAGCGATTTGGGAATGTTACCAGAAAATAAAAGAACACTCAAAAGGTAAACTTGTTGAAGACACCATACAGTATGCAGCAACAGTTGCTTAGCCGAAAACAAAAGCACTGTGATAATTAAGTGATAAACTATCGTACAAGTATATACTAGTATACTAGTATATTATATACTAGCACAACAAGTATATACTAGTTGCACAACTATATACAACTTCACTCAATATATACACAATATATATACACTTCACTCAATCCCACAATAACATATGCATTAGGTCCACAGCAGAATACAAAATTCTGATGTACTTCTACATTGGACCCCCCCCCCTAACCAAAAATTCGTTCCGCCGTCCTTATTACAGAGTGTCGGTTTTCTGTGTCAGGAAGGTCACATCGATTTGACAACTCGAAATAGGCCTCAGCACGGTTCAGAGGTAGCACACATTATATTTCGGTTTTACAGAAGAACAATGAATTGAACGGATTTATCTCATAAACTGTTTGAATGTTTGAGTCATAGAAATCAAACTTTTCGCGTGTCGGATTTCTGGTTGATTCTAGAAAGCTCTAGAAGGGTCGAAAATTACCTATATCTGTGATTTAGTGGACCGCTTACTTTACCAACAGAGTAAGGTGATTTAGTTGACCGATATCATCGGATCCACTGGATCGAGACGATGGCGCACGAGCAATTTGAAGTGTCTGTGACTGCCATAGAAATAGATTGTTTATTTGAAGTTGGCTAGAATGGAGATTGAATCAAGGTCGCGGTACATACGGTGGAACTAAGTTGGGGCATGAAGAACCAATAAAAAGCTTAGAATTGCACATGTGACTGATTCTAACTCAATGATTCAGCCGTTGGTCTAAGTAAAATTGCGCACGATTTTTTTGATACTATTGTGTGTTGCATGAGGTTTTACTTCCATTTTAGAGGTTTTATTGTTATCAATCTCTATGGTGTCTGCACACAAGTACGTATATGCAGCAATATGAGGCGCAGCATGTTCTTGCAGCAATGTGGGATCCAGGTGTTTGAATGAACGAGTTTTAATCGCAGATAGCTTTGCAGCCCGCATGATCCTTCCGTGACGATTTCTGAGAAATTGTGTAGTTGAATTCTCAAGGTCATTTGTGGCTACTATTAAATCCGTATCTGGAAGCATACTTAAACAAGCAGCACGCTTGCAATATTCCTGCAACGTGAAGTTCAAGTTGTTTTCGTAGAAAAACATGAAATTCCTTCCGCTGAAGACTGAAACGATTCTTGAGGACAATCATGATCCCTATAATACATTTTGATCGAAAGATTGCGCACAAGGTGCATTTATTGATATTTCTGTCTTTATAAAATGGAGCGCGCCCCAGTTTCCGCAATGAGCCCCATTTTGTATGATCGAGGATGTAGCGAATTTCATGTTGCAGCAGATACATGAACAGTAGTGTGTGTCTAGTGTCTGCTCACCTAGTCAACCCGTGTAAACGAGTCTTACTTTTCTTGGTTAATCCTGCAATTTCTGCTACCAGCGCCGCTCCTACCAGTCCTGAAAATGACAAATATTTGAAAGCGCACCCTCGTTGCATATGATTGAAATGCTTGAGGTATATGTTTAGTTGAGAAATATTGCTATCGTGTACATGTGTTAAACATGCAAGATAATGAAAATTAATGAATTGTGCTGTTGTAAT
This sequence comes from Prostheceraeus crozeri, assembly GCA_907163375.1. Classification (NCBI taxonomy): domain Eukaryota; kingdom Metazoa; phylum Platyhelminthes; order Polycladida; family Euryleptidae; genus Prostheceraeus; species Prostheceraeus crozeri. The sequence goes on along the minus strand of CAJQUW010001672.1, from coordinate 27,650 downwards.
CTGTTAGTGAACCGTCACAGGTATTTTGCCGTGTAAACGAAGAGGTAATTTACTTGACCGACACACGCTGTCTCTTTTGGATCTCACAATCCTAGCTCTCAATACGTACAAGTTGGATTGATACAATGCAAACAATGCCTTTTGTAATATGTCTTTGTAACACGAAATGTTGTAAATGTTGCTACTATGACGGTTGACTACAAAACGTAATCCTGTATGAAAATCTAAAGTGAAAGTGAATGAATATGTTTTGTTGAACTTATTATGTTAAGTTTGATGTTGATTTACTTATTGTCAATGTTGATATACGTTGACATGCATGCTGTCAAAATAGTTATCTATCACCTTCTGGGCCAGATCATATTTGTGGGTCTCTGGTCCTTTTCTCCTTCTTTAATTATATGTTATATTATCCTTCTTAAACCAAGTAGTATATAATGTATCACTGTACTTGGAGAATAAAGCATTATTCTATTCTATTCCCAACGTCTGCGGCGCATTGTTTCGAGCGCGTGCCCACTTCAACCCTCAACAATTGTTTGTACTTTAGAAAGCTTAGGTTCGTCCTGTGATGGAATTTTGCTCATACGTTTGGTCATTAGGCCCCAGGTCAGTATACTTGAACTTCAGATATACTTGAACTTATTCAGCGCAAGACAGTTCGTCTGACAGATGATACTAGTGTTACTTCAGATTTGTCATCACTCGGACAACGTAGAGCAGTCCCTCTTCTATTGCTATTATCATGGTCTTTGATCTGATGACCATGCTTCTGCTACTCCGTCTTCGTTCTTTTACCAGATGCTTAAGAGGAAGTGACTGCGCAAACCTATACCTTGTCACTATTCCTCGTTGTCATACAGAATATTTCAAGAGATCCTTCTTTCATAGGACATCAAAGTTGTGCAAAGGCTTCGTTTTCGAGGTACTTTCAACATCTGTCAGTGTTGCAGCATTCAAGTGAGCCGTCAAAAAACCTCCACTAAACTCTATGCAGAGTCGATGATATGAAAGGTGTTTTGACTTATACATTTCTATTGTGCTATCTTGGTTTTTAGCATTTTCGTTATTTCCACTTTTATCCCCATGAGTCATAGCTATTGGTTCTAACTTAGTTATTGCACATTTTACATCCCTATATGTGCATTTATTTTCACTGCTTCTGTACTTAGTTAAATAGTTATGAGTTATTTATCTTTTTACACAACGGCAAGTTACTTAGTTGTATATTCCTTTATCATCCCCCACTATTCTTTGCTCCATTTTCTGCTTCTTTGCCTCAAATCTTCTGCTGAGGGACACCTTTCGTGTATAGGCTTGTCCTCTTCCCTCAAGCTTTGATTTAATAGAAGGCTTTGATTGGTTCGGCAAGAAAGCGTAAGACTATTTAGTAATGTGAAGATTCAGAAGATAGGATAGTTTATTTTGTATCTGTGTGTTATATAGCAAATGAAGAAATGCTTCATGTCTAATAAATTCCCAATAAATGCCAATTATGGATATGCACTTCATGTTCCTTCATGTTTACTTGATAATGAAATAGTAAATCATTTTTGATTATTTGAAATGAAAAAATCCATTCTCACTTGACGATATATTTAATGACCATGGTCACGTCGCATCACTGTCGTGGTTAACATGAGAATTAATTTAGACAGTAAAGTCAGCTTGAGATATAGATGACGCAAAATTACATGCATGTAGATCTGTGATCATGATTGACTTGCGTGCACGCTCTGGCCAAACAGAACCGAGGGACACAAACAAGTTGAGTTCGAGGTTAGTACAAGAAGGAAATGTCACAAAAAAAAGTTTGCGAAATACACTGCGTCTGGGCTTGGCCTTTTCGGAATCGTTCGGTCGGAGGATGGAGCAGAACCAGCACAAGAGGGATGACACTGCCTCGATGGGAACTGCGGAGGCAGTGTCCCAGAAGTCTTTGACGTCGGCGATGTAGGGTGTCGGCACTCCAGTGCACGACATGAGGTCCCGGAAAGTTATTTTCATCGGGAAGTGAATTCCTACCGCGGTTCTTAAAAGAGCGCAGTAATGGGCGTCGATGGTCTGCTCCCTTGTAGGCGTCATGTTGACCGCCTCGATGCCTTAGAGGAGGATGGGTCTCACTACAGAACGGAAGAGTCGCAACCTCGAGTCGTCCGTCACCGAGGAGTTGAAGAACTTCCTCAGAAGATGCGATGATCTCCATACTTGGACCCTTCGCTCCGAGATGATGACCGCAGGCAAGAAGATGAGGCTGCCGAGGTAGCCTACCTGAAATCCCGACACTGTGAGACGGGTTCTCCTCCGGAAAGTCTGAGGATGGCTGAGGTGTTGCAACCGACGTGGAGCACTTCCGTCTTCCTTGCATTGACTTGAAGGCCTACCCGAACCCCCTCCTCGCAGAGTCGGGTCAAAGCGCGCTGGGCTGAGTCCGGATCACGACAAAGACGGGCAATGTCGCCGGCATAGGCGAGGGCAGGCAACGGAACTGCTGGATGTCTGGAACTTCGATGAGAACATAGGAGGAAGCTGTTGCTGTCCCGAAGACATCGGTGGAGAACATAGTCAACCACTATGATGTAAAGCACAGGAGCTAAGGTATCTCCCTGGAGAGCACTAGAACTCGTGCTGAATTCCGCAGTGGGACCGTCAGTAGTCATAGCTTTGATTACTGTTTCAAATGAATATAGCAGATCTAGTTAACATGAAATAAAAAGAACTGCTACACAATAAGCATGCATTATAGCATGAAATATTTCCAAATAAATTGCAGAATATTATATGCAGCTAGACGCAAACCCAGTTTTCACAACGAAGCATCTGGCACCATCCAATTACAAGGATCCTATCCAACTGCAGATTAAAATTCTTCGATTCATATATTTGATTGCCCCTGTGAAGTAGGGTATCAGAAAGGCGACAGACCAAGATCGCAGAAACCTCCCTATTCTTCTTTGACTAAACATTTACTTTCATGCTCTTCTAAAGATCAAGTGATCAATCAGTCCACCCAGTCTCGGTTTACTTTGATTATTTTTTGTGATTTACCCCTCACTCTGCATACAAAAGGATGTACTTTTTAATTTGCGTCTCTTATGAATTCAGTTTCAAGTACCTGATATCTATGAATTCAAATGTCTATGTATTTTCTTGAAACAGTAATCACAGCTATTCGATGTTGTGATTTTTATTGGCTTTGGTCTGTCTCAAACTGACTCTACTGTATAAATTAATTCGCATGTTAACCAAGACAAGCCATGGTCATTAAATACATAGTCAAGTGCGATTGAATTTTTCATATCAAATTTTAATGACTATAATGTATAATACTAAATGAATATTTAATTGCTTCTAAATTAGTTAATGAAAAAACTTTTCCTGTCCAATAAATTCCCAATGAATTTCTTTCATGAAAAAATGCTATTCATATACAGTTGTTTTGTTTCAGTCCGAATGATGCAAGCTTTACAATAGCAAGCGACTTTTGATCAGCCCTGTGTTTTATTGAGCGCTGAGATGATTATTGGCATTGAATTGTCTCGAAGAAGGAGCATAGATATCTATTTAATTGATCATTAAACTTCTTTCCAGCATCTAACGGCCCGTCAGCCAAAAGTAGACGATTCATCTACAGCTCCATCATCAGGATCAACTTCTTCTTCTCCGTCATCAACTGCCGATCTAATAAACGAAAACGGCGATGGTCTTCTCGACTTCGTTGCTAAAAGAAGGCGAATGGCTATTTCCAGTGCCGGCTGTGACTGGCCAATTATGGACGAAGTACAAACATATCTCGGTAATCATGAGGATGCAGGTCCGCTTAACTTTTGGGCTAACGCAAGACATCAAGAAAATTATCCTAATGTTTACAAATTACACCTTGAAGTGCATTCTGTTCCTGCTTCCTGTTTGGAGGGTAATCTCAACTTTGGTCTTACACATGAACTGTTGAACAAGGTAGCAACCTCTTCTGAGTGGCAAAGGGAATCAGATGACATTGTACAGTGCATGATCTTAGCAAAATCGATTGGGTATGAATTTAAGAATTAATTTGGGAATGGGAACTTTTTTATAAATATAACTGAGCTGATAGTCACATTGTTCTATTTTGATGCCCCATATTTTGAAAGTAGGAAGATAGCCTATAATTCCTAAAACTACTTACGTTACCGATGCGTATGTTGAAACATTCTTGTGCATAGAAAATGTCTGCAGAAGACGTATATTTTCAGCAACGTAGAATTACTGACATTTTCCAGTGACTGTACGATGATTATTTATTTCAAAAAAGGTAGCCGATAAATTTAATCGTTGCAGTTGTTAAGTGAATATAGCATAGGTGGGCGCGACTCAGGAAACTGAAAGTCCGATTAGCCCACTTCGATTATCCGATTCGTTTGACAAGAAAATCTCCGATTCGGAGATGAAGTTCCGAAAGTTCGGATAATCGTGGTCCGATCGCTCATTTCTGAAAAATAAGTAGGCGTAATGGTGGCTTTCAAGAAACTATTAGATTATAAGCAGATAGCAGTTTCTTGTGACCATCTACAAGCATTTTTTGTAAGTTTATTTGTACTGTTAGTCAGTGACGGAATTTCGGAGAATAATTCTGAATTTTTATTGATATGAACAATGTGTCAAACAAGTAAGCGCAGTGTTTGGATATGATAATAACAGATGTAAAAGTTCCGGCTAATCGACTAATAGTTTCTAATTTGGGTCATTTTAAGTTACATTATTCGTCGATTATCCGGAATTTTTTATACACTTGCGACGTAATGTTCAGTAATAATGCAGATGTCACATTTGCGGATGGCTGCGGTGTGACACTGAAGCATCTGCGCAGTGCACGGCACACTGTCGCAATGGGATAGAGTGAAAGACAGTGATTCCTGATAGAAATCGATTAGGGGAAAAAGTGATTCCCTTATCGCAGGAACCGCAGCCTTGAAATGAATTTTAACACAGAGCTCCAGAATAGAAAGAAACATTTAATTAGCGAAGACATTCGGCCTAAACCTCACTGAAAGCCATAATCGACTACCAGAGACTGCAATGAAGACTTATTAATTAAGTATCCGCTGGGAAAAACCACTATAAACTCGTTTGGACAAGAAAAGTGATGTGGAAAGAAGAGAGCTCAGGGTGCACAATGTCAACATCATACAAATGTTTAGGCTATACTCCGTGCTCAATTACACGCGTTGTTTGTCGTAGTCCATGCGTAATTACACGACTCTACTTCTGTGAATGCATACAACCACGCTCAAATGCATACAAATTGCTTCGTCACAGAATAAACATCAAAAGCTGTCTGTGAGTTCAGGCCCGTCGCCAGCGGGGGGGGCAAGGGGGCGCCGCCCCCCTGTCAAGAATTTCGCCCCTCCTGTTAAATAATGTTCACATGTGTCTACTTTTAGTTGATGGCAATGATCATACAAGAAAAGCCTAATAGCATAATTCCATTGCATTGTGAATGGAGTTTTTGACTGACGATAACTATTGACTCATTCAGCGTGAACATTTCCCACCTGTTACTCATTGCGAATAATTTATGACTTCATCACTTCAGTCCTTCACCACTGTTTTGTGTCTCTTTCTGATCATTAGTTTCTATTTAAGTTATTAGTTTCTAGGAGTTTCCCTCTTGATTAATTCCTCTGCTGCTCGTCTTTGTGTTATTTCGTGAACTTAACCTCCACGACTGATCTAACCTATCCTAAAAGAAAATGCAGTTAAGTTCGGCTAAATTTGTTGATTTTGAAATAGATGATTTGTGGAGAGGAAAGAATAGAAGGTGCGCCAAATCCACATTCATAGGATCCGACTGCAGTTTTCCGGGGACATAATCAAAGGAGTGTTTGTCAATTAAATAAACGGAGATATCCGGTAACGTAAGATTTTATTTTCTTCTTTTTGTCGGTTTCAAATTCAAAGTCATCTGACAGAAAGTGTTTAGCACAGACTTTCATCCTGTCAGTTACTTCATTAACACTTTTGAGATCAACGCGTTGTATAGGAACCATTTATTTCGTTGACTATATTCGTTCTCATATGGAAAACTGAATAGTGACACCTTTTCGGTTCCATCGGTCTTCTACCCACTTTTGCAACCTCCAACGCAATATTTGTATGGCATGGTACAAAATAATAGTTATACACGAAATGAGTTGACAGTCAGTTAAAATTTAAGTTCACGTGAACACAACATGGTAGCATCGAGGAATGTAAGACGATGAATGAAGACAGTGGATTTATCAGGTTATCACTCCTTCGGCATTGAGTGAGTCATTCACTCGATGCAGACGAAGCCATTCGCATCAATAGAGTAAATAACTGCACCATGATCATTGGTTTTTTCTCACACAATGCATACATGCACACAAGGCAAATCCACTTTCAATCTCGCATCAAGAAAGCAATTTGTCACTCTACTGACAATGCATCGGCCTGCGCTCAACAAATTCGAATTACACGCACACGCTTACGTCTTTATTGACAATATCTGTGTCTTGTGTTCCCCCGTAACTGGTGACTTTTGTTTTATATTCAGAGGTGATAATTGAATAGTCGGAAATGCCGCATCGCAATTCAAAAGATGAGGTGCATCTATCCTTTTAACATCATGGCTTCTAAAACCTCGAAGTTCACTCACGCCAACATCTTCAGCTGATAACCCTACTACCTCCGCAACTGCGATCCAATCATCCGCAACTGCGATCCAATCATCCACAACTGCGATCCAATCATCCACAACTGCGATCCAATCATCCACAACTGCGATCCAATCATCCACAACTGCGATCCAATCATCCACAACTGCGATGCAGTCATCAGCAATTAAAATCCCTACACAATCTGCAACTGCGATTCCTAGTGTTTTGCATTCATTACCGAAAGACATATTTGGCGCTGAACTAAAGCAACCTCGACTTAAGTCATATCCAAGAGACAAGGACAACCGCTGCTTTCGATCACAGTGGTTTGACCAATTCCCTTGGCTGGAATATTCCGTCGAAAGAGATGCAGCGTACTGTCATCCCTCCAGGATATATGCTACCAGAAGTTCAAAGGAATTTGAATCGGTCTTCATCAAGGCAGGTTACAGAGCATGGAAAACCGCTCTTGGAGACAAAAGAAAGGGATTTGTTCAGCATGCTGAAACTACGACGCACAGAAATTCAACCATTGCTTGGAATGAGCAGAAAAACAGAGAGGACAGCAGAACATCGATATCTTACCTCCTGAACTCCGACATTCTAGAAAAGAGGAGATATTATGTCCAGTCCTTGATTGAGATAGTACAATTTTTGGCAACTAACGAATTGCCATTTAGGGGTGATGATTCAGACAGTGGTGTATTTATCAAGATGTTCAAATACACTCTTCGAAAGGATAAAAAGCTTGCTGACATTGAGCCCGGAATTCCTCGCAATTCCACCTACACATCTCCTACAATTCAAAATGATTTAATTGACACTCTTGCAAACGTCGTTGCAAGAGGAGTAGCATCCGACTGCCTAAACGCTGACGTTCCGTTTTTTACACTTTTAGCAGATGGAACGCGTGACAAGAGCAACATCGAAAATATCTCCATTTCAGTTCGATTTGTTAAAAATGGGAAAGTGGAAGAATGCCTTTTCTGCATGCCTATGTCTGCGAAACTGGATGCCTCATCGATGACCGACGTTATTTTGAAGAGCTTGGCAAAGTACAACCTTCCGATGGAGCGATTGCTTACCCAATGCTATGATGGAGCCAGTTCAATGAGTGGCAGACTCGCAGGAGTGCAATTAGCGATCATGCAGAGAAGAGCCGGAAAAGAGGTACCATACGTACATTGCTTTAACCACCGGCTTCATTTGGTTATTGTGGATCTAGTTTCTACTATCTCAGCAGTGAGGTACTACTTCGATCAGTGTGCAGTGATATACAAATTTTTCAAATGCCAATCAATTGTTGATATGTACAATGGGACGAAATTGAAGCCATTACTCGAGACACGTTGGTCAGGACATCACGATGCCACAAAGCGTCTTATTGACAACCATGCAGAAATTGTACTCAACGTTGAAAGAGATCAGTAAGTCAATGAATTTGGAGGGCGATCTACCATCGAGAGCCATCGGATTGCGAAAAATTTTGTGTCGACCTAATTTCATGTTCATAGCTGTTGTTATGAAGCGCATACTGGGGATTTTGATGCCAATCGGACAAAGCATTGCAAAGTCATGCATGTGATCTGCGAAAAGCCATGGAATTAATCTCACAGGTCAAAGAAGTGCTCAATGAAATGAGAAGTGAAGAAGTATTCAGTGATATATTGACAGAAAGTAATGCTTTCATAAAGGACCAAAAAAGTGACCATCCATCTCGCAAGAGAAAAATAAGTACCCCTCTGAGAGACAGTGTTGTTCTTGCGGCTGTCAGTGGCCATCAATCTGATATAGACAGCATAAACACCAAGGCAGTGTACTTCGAAATCATCGACCTTGTCACACAGGAACTTTATCGACGCTTTGAAGAAAAGGATTGGTTGTACAAGGCTTTGCAAGTAAGTTTCTCTTCTGCTCAAACACTACATAGGAAAATAAAATGTCGTTAACAGGTTTTGCATGTGAACAATAATAAATATATAAATAGCATTAACATCTATTTTCATAAAGTCAAATAATAATCTTGCTTTCAGGCCTATTTGTTATCGTCATTGACTAATCATTGTCTCTATTGACATATCTAGATTCTGTTCTATTTGTTATAGTGGATCTAAGGGCTGATTATCTTCCTAAGATCATAGAAATGAGAACGACGTTCTTGCTTTACAGACGACCGAGTCTGTTCCCTTTATTATCAATATGTCCGACGGTTTTACACATTCAAACACGTATCACCTGATCTCATCATGTGATCTTGAAGGTTATACATATTATTGTCTCTCGTGAACATTTCGTTATCATGACCATTGATACTACTCATCGTATTTACTAGTAGACGTTTTAGCGGTGATTGTAAACGGCTATGTAATTGTCGGCCGATCAGTATTCACATACATTGTATATCTCACCGATACAACACCACCTCCTCTCTCAACTAATGGTCCTGCAAGATGTAGCGCTGTGGCGGCACGCCTTTCGTCCTTCTCGAGGATCGACGCGTTCTTAACTCATTCTCGTTATCATCTAAACCAAACATTATATGCTCTGTTTGCTCATAAGCCCTGCGGAGTTTTCTAGCGTTCCATGTCTTACCGTCTGATACTCTGTAAGTCCAATTCCCTAGAACTTCGACAATTTCATATGGCTGTGAATATGGACTTCGACCCTTCGGCACGTGAGGGAGCTTTATCCTGACCTTATCACCTTTCTTATAAGGACCTTTGTAGTTTTTTATCATAGTCCGTGACGTACTATCTACCTGCTCCTCTTTCTCTTCCGCTACTGATGGCTCTTCTCTCTCCTCTTCTTTCGAAAGTCGAACTACTTCGAATCTAAGCCTTGCTGATCTACCGAAGAAAAGTTCTGCTGGGCTATTTCCGTCATGCTTAGGTGCATTTGCCCGAAATTGTGCGAGAAGATCCAGAAGACCATTGTCCCAAGATTTACCTGAGGCGTCGAACGTTTGCATACCCCACTTCAGGTATCTATTGAAAACTTCACCAAGCCGTTCTCTTGGGGATTGTAGTTTGCCGTGCGATAGTGTTTTATGTTTCTGTTTTCGAGGAACTGAACTGAACTCGCTGCTTACAAACTGAGGTCCGTTATCCGAGACCAATATACTCGGGTGTTCCATATCTTGCGTATAATGTTTTTAACCACGATATAATCCTGCCCGAAGTGATATCAGTCGTACATAGAATTTCCGGGAATTTCGAAAATAGTCAATTACAACAAAAATGAACTTTTTATTGCTTGGTGCATTATCGAACGGTCCTGTTATGTCTATAGCAATTTTCTCCCACGCTGTGTGAGGCTGTTCGGAAGACTGACTTTTAATTTTTGCCTTCGGTGCTGATTTCTGTGATTGCTGACATCCTTGACAATATTTCCGGTCAATTCTATTTCTTTGTCCATATTAGGCCACCAATATCGTTCTCTTAGCTTTCTTTTAACCTGACAATTCCAGGATGTCCTTCATGCGATATGCTTAGAAGTTGGGAGCGAATACTTTCCGGTACTAACAGTCTCGTGTTGTTTCTTACAATCACGACGTCGTCTATAGATAGCTCTTGGCGAAGTTGATAGAATGGCATTAACTCATTCGGAACCTTCGCTCTCTTTATTCTCCATTCATTTCGTATATGCTCACGAATTTTCGCATGAAGTGCATCTTCTTTGGTCGCCTTGTTGAACATTTGCATTGTAAAGCCACTTTCTTGAATCGCTTTGACCATGATCTCTGCTTGCGCATCAGGTACTCCCGGTTCCTCTGTTCTGTTAGACAAGCGAGACATAGTGTCTGCTACAACATTGTTGACTCCTTTACAATATTCGATATTGTAATTAAAAATTCTCAATCTGTCGAACCATCGAGCGAATTTGCTTGATTTTCGACCGTCTCCGTATTCTTGAAGGAGATTTCTCAGTGCTTGATGATCTGTACGTAGTGTGAACTTAACTCCCAACAGAAATTTTTCCCAGTATTCACAAAAGAAGACGGCTGCTAGGGCCTCTCGCTCATTCGTTGCGTATCTTCTTTGTCTGTCGCTTAGTGTGCGATGTCCGAATGCTATGGGCACTTCTTTCCCATTTTGGACTTGAGACAGTAGACCGCCAATTCCTATTTCTGAGGCGTCAGTCGAGACAATCGTGTTGCACACTGGGTTAAAAATTGCTAATTTCAAATCGCTGCATATTATACTCTTAAGCTGTTCGAAGGCGGACTGACATTTCTTGGACCATACAAATGGTTTTTTCTTCCTGGTCAGCTCTCTCAAAGGTTCAGCGATCTGCGCCATGTTCGGCAAAAATTTTCGGTAATAGTTTAACATGCCTAGAAAACTTTGGACTTGCTTTAAGTTTTCTGGTGCCTGAGCATTTTTGATCGTCTCTAGGTTCTTTGGATCGGGTTTGATTTGACCCTGGCTTATAATATGGCCTAAAAAGGGAATTTCTGTCTTTTCAAACATGCATTTGCTGAAGTTTACCCGTACATTTTTCTTGTCGAGAGCTGTGAGGACCTGAACCAAGTTTCGTTTGTGATCGTCACGATTTTCTCCTACCACGATGATATCATCCATGTAGGGAGTAGCTCCTGGACAGTCTTTCAAGGTATCCGCTATCTCTGACTGAGATACGGCACTTGCATCACATAAACCCATGCATAAGCGGTTGTACGCATATAAACCTTTCGGTGTGATAGTTGTTGTTAGTAGTTGACTCTCGGGACTGAGCTGCATGTTATAATAACCCATACGCAAATCGATTTTTGAGAATATCTTTGCCTTTGCAATTTTTACATAGATATCTTGAATATTTGGCAGAGGATATCGGTACGGAATCACATATTTGTTGAGCTTCGACAGGTCTGTAGTAATCCTAACACCTCCATTTGGTTTGTCTACAGTCACCAATGGATGAACCCATTTCGAACGATTTACCTTCGACCAGATGCCTTCTTTTTCCATTAGATCAATTTGCCTCATTGCCTCGTCCCTACGATACAACGGGATCTGTCGCAATTTTTGCACTGTAGGAATAGCGTCTGGTTCGATCATAATCTTATGTTCACGCTCGGGTATTATCCCTATATCGGGCTTCAGTAGGTTAGGCCATGATTTCTTAATAAATTCGTCATTTATCACATGCTCATTTTCCAGCCTATCCTTTTCCACTACAGACTGAACCTGCGAATTTTCTGTGTACACTTTACCGTTCCTACCGTCTAGAATAAGTCCTAACTTTCCTATCACGTCGTTTCCGAAAATAGGACCATACTCATCAGGCAACACAAGTACATCAATGACAGCTGAGCTGGTCTCAAAAATCACACGGACAGAAAATTGAGAGTACACTCCTTTGATGTCTGAGTGGTCAAAGTTAGTCAACTGTCGTTGATATTGCTAAACGGCTTTATCAGAGAAATGCTTATCAAAAACAGAGCGAGGAATGCCTGTCATATCAGAACAGCTGTCAGTATCAGCTGTGATACGAACTTTCGATCCGTCAGTTTTGACAAAATCGATAGAGCATTCAAAGCGAGTTGAATTTACTTTATGAATCTTAACTCTCTTTGACCTTGCAGCCTTTTTGCGACAAAATTTTTCATAGTGCCCTTTCACATGACAAAATCGGCACTCACGATTTTTAGCGGGACATACATCGTCTTTATACCTATGATCACTGCGCCCACAACCTGTACACTGAATATTTTGCACTGCTGCTTTCGGATGAGACTGATTGATCTCTGCACTCTTCTGTCTGTTGCTATGCGGTTGCGATTTCGGCCCTCCCGGTCGGTTGTGCTTCGGTCCGGCCCTTGCGATCGCCACTTGCTGATCGCATCTCAGACGATTTGAGTCCTTCATCAACGATTCCATTGCTTCAGCGATCCTCACGAAAGTTTCGAGAACGATTGTTGTTTCGGTCAGAAGTCGTTCCTGGATGGCCTTGTTGCGGCATCCGTAGACTAGCTGGACCGCCAGGTGGTAATCAACTTCACCATGAAAATCACAGTCTGCGGACAGCATACGCAGTCTTAGAAGATACTGAGACACAGTTTCGTCGAATTCTTGCTTGCATTCGTTGAATTCGAAATGAGCACGAATCTTGTTCACAGATTTTTGAAAAACTTTCGTTGCAGCATCAATGAAGTCTTTCGATGTAGCTGTAGCGATAGTTTTAGCTGTAGGATGTGCGTCGAATTGACGTAGTCCTTCTGATCCCAGTAACATGATCAGCATATTGTTTTTCTGTTCGTCGGTCAATTTCATACCCGCCGGCTGACACGCGTCAGTCATGGAGATGTAGGCCTGGAATTGTTTGATCCATAATTCCCATCTCAAGGGTGGTTGCTCACCGGAATGACACCAGAATTTTTCAGGAATAGCCTCGAACAGTTTAACAGCTGGGGTACTCGTAGTAGCCATTGCGTAGGTCGTTACGTAATCCTCGTCGCCAGTGTTCTATTTGTTATAGTGGATCTAAGGGCTGATTATCTTCCTAAGATCATGGAAATGAGAACGACGTTCTTGCTTTACAGACGACCGAGTCTGTTCCCTTTATTATCAATATGTCCGACGGTTTTACACATTCAAACACGTATCACCTGATCTCATCATGTGATCTTGAAGGTTATACATATTATTGTCTCTCGTGAACATTTCGTTATCATGACCATTGATACTACTCATCGTATTTACTAGTAGACGTTTTAGCGGTGATTGTAAACGGCTATGTAATTGTCGGCCGATCAGTATTCACATACATTGTATATCTCACCGATACAACAGATTCCTTTTATGAAATATTTTCTAGACTTCATTTACCAAATCGAACTATTTTGTGATAAGATCATCATATAACAAGCAAAATTCATCATCAAATGTCCATAGCTGGAGAATTCATATGCAAGCCGTGTGTTTTAATTCTTTACTATCGAAGATTAAATTCTAAACTTAATGGTGCTGTAATAGTTAGCTACTGAAAATTGAGTAGTTGCTTTTTTTATTTTCTGTAGGGAAATAAATAACCAGACGGAGACGAATTTTTAATCAAGACTACGATTGACCCGCTCAGCCGACTGGGAATTACGATTCCAGATGAAGGCGAATTAGATTTGGTGAGACGCTATCTCAAGAAGAAAATCGACGGGAGGCCTACTTCCACACTTCTCGATGTTTTGCATAATCAAAGAGAGGTCTTCCAGTGCACATACGATTTATTTGCGGCGGTGTCAACAATGGCCTGTTCCACTGCTGTCTGTGAGGCGTCGTTTTCGGCACTTACCCGCATTGATCGGCCACAACGACGAAGCATGGCGCAGTCTCGACGAGCCAGTTTGTGCTTTTTGACTTTTGAGAAAGATAGGGTGGAAAATATTGACGTTCAGTCTGTCTTGAAGACATTTAGCAATGTTCACAAACGCTTACAACTTTTTTGAATTACATTTGAATACAGCTGTGCATGTTTTAATTTAGCTAACTTGCGATTACAATAGAAAGTACGAAAATACAGATATGTGAAGCACAGGAATGTCAAATATGCATGATTAGGTAGGCCTATATTGGTTATGTGCTTCATTGAATATAAAAATCGCAAACGCTTGCCCCTCCAGTCAAAAGCTGAGCCCCCCTGTAAATCCATTCTGACGACGGGCCTGTGTGAGTTAAGCATATTTTTGAACTTCTCGTATCATTGACTTCATTTTCAAATATTATGTCATCTCCAAAGATGTATAACACGTACTTTTTGTTTATATGGTCATGTCAAATATAATATCCATGAAAGTGACAGTAATAAATTCAAACATCAAAATAAATACGATGTAATAACAGAGTAAGCGCCTACGCCAGCTCTCCAGTGTATCATCCCTGTGGGAACGCATCTTGCTAATATCAACAGATTATCTGGCGAGGTAGCGATTTTGTGGATAATTTTTTTAAAGGTTTATTTTCGTGTAAAAACTATCTCCGCATGTGAAAATGGTCATCATTTATCCAAAAATCCAAAAACATGTGTAAAATTAAAAAACGACAGGTGGCGAAAAAGTTGCTATAATTAGTTGGTAGGTATTTGGTAACTATTGCGAGCTGATTTTTCGCCAACCGGCGAAATCGTGGATATTGTAGCAACTAATTAGTGGTAAGTAGTAATGTTCGTATATTACCTTCACATGAAAATATATTGTATACTCAGTCTGATCTGATAAAAAGGGATCTTTTTTTAATTCACGAAGGCTTAAACTAAAAAAAGTATTTATCTTCCATAAATGTCGCAGTAAATACTATGATATTATTCAAATATTTGTCATTGTTGTAAATTATTGAATGTCAAGAGATGTTATGAAAATTGATATATGCGGATTCTCTATATTCTTATCATTATCAAAGAATGATAGTCTGCACTTATTTCTTAGATAGATTAGATATATGTGGGGGATAGTGAGGTGAGGGAGAGAATAGAGCCTCGGCTGTAGAGGCGGATTACTAAAGAAAATAAGAGAGAAAGTCAAAAGTATAAGGTGACATATAGAGCGCGAATTGTCGCCGGCGAACTTCGCCAGCGAATATCCCGCAAATATGACTGAACTTTAGCATGATATTCTGCAGCTGACATTCGCCAGTTTTTCGCAAGATTCGTTCCCACAGGGATACAATTTCTTAATTGCTCTCTGTGCTCCTCATGAATTTATCAATCATCATAGCTAATTTCCTGTTAGCTTCATCTACAAATAATTTTACTATTCGTTGAAATAACAAAAGAACATGGGCCTAAATGGCTATGACCGCAGTGATCCATGCCGGGGTGGGGGGGGGGTCGGCCCCTGTTGAAATTAGGCTGAGTTCCAACTTTTCTTTTGCTATTTTTTGTTTTTGCGTGTTAAAAAATCGTTGGATTTTTGGTTTGTCCACTGAACGGTCAATTTATGAAAGTTTTTTGGAAAGCATGACTATAATTTTTGAACGTCTGAATTTTGCCATTTTTTGCAAACTTATTTCAACTTTTAACGAAACGCATCAAATTTCAATGAGTGCAGGATTTTACAAATTGATATGGGGCCTGTCGAATACACAACATGGAAATTCCAATGCTTACTTATTAAGTTAAGGACAACTGTCACTTCTAAAGTTGTCACCGCTTTGTCAACACCTAATAATTTGACTGCAAGTCGTTACTTACGGTAATCTACTTAGAACTGCAAAGGCTTAGATGAATTCACACATACACACACGGTCCTCATATAAAGCGTGATCTTCATTACCTGGTACGAGAGCTATTACTAGGTACGATCGAGAGGACGTACGTGGGATGTCCCGGCGGGATGTCATTGACGTCTTGTGGTAACACAAGACGAAATGACTTGCTAAGTCTTAATAAGTTTGACCAGATTCTTGCAAAGTCTGATCAGAACTTATCTTATTTAAGATCTTACATTTCCTGACCAGAAAGTACCAGACTTAAAGTCTTATATTTTGCAAAATATAGGTTGTATCACAAAAAACCGCCGTTTCCAAAAATAGTGTATTTGAAATGTACAGTACTCATTGAAGACGTTAAAGATACATAATATGATTACGCAATTGCGTACTAAATTTGAATACATAATTTAAATGTAATTGCCTCCGTTTTCAATCACCTCTTGCATATGGTCCATTAATATGCTCAGAGCTCGCGACATACGTTCCACTGTAAACATAGGCAACTCTCGAGTCAGAAATTCACGAATGTCTTCAGCTGAATTGAAATTTGAGCGAAGTGCTTCAAGTCTTGGAAAAATATAACGGTCACACAAATTTAAATCGGGAGAGTACGGTGGTTGACGTAATAGTCGAATATTCATATCTTCTATGTGTTCATCAGCAGCACGCGCTGTGTGCGGCCGAGCATTGTCGTGCTGCAAGCGCATTGTTTTCAGGAAGAATTGGATTCGATTTCGTCCTGAAATAATTCACTAGATTTGAAAGAAATTTAATGTATCCATCCGCATTTATATGCTCATTTCTTTGCAGTATTTCGAAATAATGATGGCCTCTTTGGGAAACAGCTATAATAACAAGAAACTTTTCTTCCATACTAGATCTTCTTGCAGTCTGTCTGATGTCGTCATCGCCAAATGGATCAACCCAATTACCAATTTTATTGCGAGGCTGAAGTTTTCTACAATAGAAAAACTTCTCATCTACTGTAACCAAGTTAGATTTAGTCAATCTGGATGACAACGATTCCAATAAATCCTAACATCTTGCAACGCGAACAGATTTGTTGTGTTCGGATAAAGTATGGGGCACCCATTTGGTTTGGATCCACAATTTATCTAGATCTTCAACCAAAATTCTCTGTACAATGGTGTGTGATATTTCCAGATTGCGAGCAATTTCACGGAGTGTTAAGTGAGGATCATTGTTAATCATTTGTTCCACCGCTTCCACATTTTCTTTTCTAGAGTCACTGATTGACCGTCCACTGCCGCTTCTTCGTCCAAAACTAGTACGACTGCCCCACGAAATTCTTGACACACTTCTCGAATCCGTCGTACACTGATGGTCTGATCAGGCCATGATTCATTTATCATAGCAGAAATTTCAGCCGCATTCTTTCCACATCGACGTAGACTTTCAGTGAAAAAGTATAGATATTCTTTTGTGCATTCCATTTGCACACTGAACAAACTGTCACTCATCAAATGGCATCACTTAAGCTTGCATTGAATTTTAATATCGTGAGGCAAACGGATCGATAAAATGAAATGAGTTACACTTACAAAATGATCGCATAACCACTTAGTACGATAATTAAGTAACGTCAAATTGTTACGAAAAAAGAAAGAGAACGTAATTTTATCGAACGGCGTAATATTATGTATCTTTCACGTCTTCACATATAATTGTAGAAACAGGAAGTCGACAACCCACCGGAAATCTACAACCACAAAAAATGCTCTAAAAATATTAATACGGACGTTCATAACGTTGACAATAATTATTTGATTAATGTCAGCAACCATGAGCTCAGTCGCAACCGTAGAATTCAAAAGAGAGCTATTTGAAATTCCTATCATGATCGGATGAAAAACAGGAAATCGACATCAATAATAATTAAATCGACTCTCATATCAGATCATAGAGTAAGGTGTGGATTTCCTGGACGCACAAGCTGATTTCAATTATTATGGAGCATTTCAGCATAAAATCAAATTCAAATGGAAATAAGGTCAATCCAGGAGAAATGCAGGCAGTCGACTCAGCTCTGATCAACGAATCCGAGACATTGAGGCAAATAAACACAAGCATGTACCTGAAATGATTTCATCGAGCTGTAGACAACTTCAACAAAAAACAAAAACGAAAACCGGGAAAACAGCACCAGCAAAAACAGGAGAAGCTACTGGAATTCATTCACTCTGCCACATCAACAAAATATTCAGCCCAGGGATATTCTGGACATCATTTGACAATACTTGAGACAGCCAAAGTCTATTTCGAATGAGATTTCATCGAGTTATGTACAACTTCAACATCTGAAACGTGTGAGAGCCGGAAATCAACACACTCAAGACGACAGATAGCTGCATTTTTCAAAGCACTCTACCGCAGCAAAGCATTCAGCTCAGAGATTATCTAGACATCATTTGAAATTACTTGAGACACACATCAGACAGTCAAAGTCTATTTCGAATGAGATTTCATCGAGTTATGTACAACTTCAACATCTGAAACGTGTGAGAGCCGGAAATCGACACACTCAAGACGACAGATAGCTGCATTTTTCAAAGCACTCTACCGCAGCAAAGCATTCAGCTCAGAGATTATCTAGACATCATTTGAAATTACTTGAGACACACATCAGACAGTCAAAGTCTATTTCGAATGAGATTTCATCGAGTTATGTACAACTTCAACATCTGAAACGTGTGAGAGCCGGAAATCAACACAATCAAGACGACACATAGCTGCATTTTTCAAAGCACTCTACCGCAGCAAAGCATTCAGCTCAGAGATTATCTAGACATCATTTGAAATTGCTTGAGACACACATCATACAGTCAAAGTCTATTTCGAATGAGATTTCATCGAGCTATGTACAACTTCAACATCTGAAACGTGTGAGAGCCGGAAATCAACACACTCAAGACGACAAATAGCTGAATTTATGAAAGCACTCTATCCCAGCAAAGCAGCTCTGAAACGTGTGAGAGCCGGAAATCAACACACTCAAGACGACACATAGCTGCATTTTTCAAAGCACTCTACCGCAGCAAAGCATTCAGCTCAGAGATTATCTAGACATCATTTGAAATTACTTGAGACACACATCAGACAGTCAAAGTCTATTTCGAATGAGATTTCATCGAGTTATGTACAACTTCAACATCTGAAACGTGTGAGAGTCGGAAATCGACACACTCAAGACGACAGATAGCTGCATTTTTCAAAGCACTCTACCCCAGCAAAGCATTCAGCTCAGAGATTATCTAGACATCATTTGAAATTACTTGAGACACACATCAGACAGTCAAAGTCTATTTCGAATGAGATTTCATCGAGTTATGTACAACTTCAACATCTGAAACGTGTGAGAGCCGGAAATCAACACACTCAAGACGACAGATAGCTGCATTTTTCAAAGCACTCTACCCCAGCAAAGCATTCAGCTCAGAGATTATCTAGACATCATTTGAAATTACTTGAGACACACATCAGACAGTCAAAGTCTATTTCGAATGAGATTTCATCGAGTTATGTACAAATTCAACATCTGAAACGTGTGAGAGCCGGAAATCAACACACTCAAGACGACAGATAGCTGCATTTTTCAAAGCACTCTACCCCAGCAAAGCATTCAGCTCAGAGATTATCTAGACATCATTTGAAATTACTTGAGACACACATCAGACAGTCAAAGTCTATTTCGAATGAGATTTCATCGAGTTATGTACAACTTCAACATCTGAAACGTGTGAGAGTCGGAAATCGACACACTCAAGACGACAGATAGCTGCATTTTTCAAAGCACTCTACCGCAGCAAAGCATTCAGCTCAGAGATTATCTAGACATCATTTGAAATTACTTGAGACACACATCAGACAGTCAAAGTCTATTTCGAATGAGATTTCATCGAGTTATGTACAAATTCAACATCTGAAACGTGTGAGAGCCGAAATCAACACACTCAAGACGACAGATAGCTGCATTTTTCAAAGCACTCTACCCCAGCAAAGCATTCAGCTCAGAGATTATCTAGACATCATTTGAAATTACTTGAGACACACATCAGACAGTCAAAGTCTATTTCGAATGAGATTTCATCGAGTTATGTACAACTTCAACATCTGAAACGTGTGAGAGCCGGAAATCAACACAATCAAGACGACAGATAGCTGCATTTTTCAAAGCACTCTACCCCAGCAAAGCATTCAGCTCAGAGATTATCTAGACATCATTTGAAATTGCTTGAGAAACACATCAGACAGTCAAAGTCTATTTCGAATGAGATTTCATCGAGTTATGTACAACTTCAACATCTGAAACGTGTGAGAGCCGGAAATCAACACACTCAAGACGACAAATAGCTGAATTTATGAAAGCACTCTATCCCAGCAAAGCAGCTCTGAAACGTGTGAGAGCCGGAAATCAACACAATCAAGACGACACATAGCTGCATTTTTCAAAGCACTCTACCGCAGCAAAGCATTCAGCTCAGAGATTATCTAGACATCATTTGAAATTGCTTGAGACACACATCATACAGTCAAAGTCTATTTCGAATGAGATTTCATCGAGCTATGTACAACTTCAACATCTGAAACGTGTGAGAGCCGGAAATCAACACACTCAAGACGACAGATAGCTGCATTTTTCAAAGCACTCTACCCCAGCAAAGCATTCAGCTCAGAGATTATCTAGACATCATTTGAAATTACTTGAGACACACATCAGACAGTCAAAGTCTATTTCGAATGAGATTTCATCGAGTTATGTGCAAATTCAACATCTGAAACGTGTGAGAGCCGGAAATCAACACACTCAAGACGACAGATAGCTGCATTTTTCAAAGCACTCTACCCCAGCAAAGCATTCAGCTCAGAGATTATCTAGACATCATTTGAAATTACTTGAGACACACATCAGACAGTCAAAGTCTATTTCGAATGAGATTTCATCGAGTTATGTACAACTTCAACATCTGAAACGTGTGAGAGCCGGAAATCAACACACTCAAGACGACAGATAGCTGCATTTTTCAAAGCACTCTACCGCAGCAAAGCATTCAGCTCAGAGATTATCTAGACATCATTTGAAATTACTTGAGACACACATCAGACAGTCAAAGTCTATTTCGAATGAGATTTCATCGAGTTATGTACAACTTCAACATCTGAAACGTGTGAGAGCCGGAAATCAACACACTCAAGACGACAGATAGCTGCATTTTTCAAAGCACTCTACCGCAGCAAAGAATTCAGCTCAGAGATTATCTAGACATCATTTGAAATTACTTGAGACACACATCAGACAGTCAAAGTCTATTTCGAATGAGATTTCATCGAGTTATGTACAACTTCAACATCTGAAACGTGTGAGAGCCGGAAATCAACACACTCAAGACGACAGATAGCTGCATTTTTCAAAGCACTCTACCCAGCAAAGCATTCAGCTCAGAGATTATCTAGACATCATTTGAAATTGCTTGAGACACACATCAGACAGTCAAAGTCTATTTCGAATGAGATTTCATCGAGTTATGTACAACTTCAACATCTGAAACGTGTGAGAGCCGGAAATCAACACACTCAAGACGACAAATAGCTGAATTTATGAAAGCACTCTATCCCAGCAAAGCAGCTCTGAAACGTGTGAGAGCCGGAAATCAACACACTCAAGATGACATATAGCTGCATTTTTCAAAGCACTCTACCCCAGCAAAGCATTCAGCTCAGAGATTATCTAGACATCATTTGAAATTACTTGAGACACACATCAGACAGTCAAAGTCTATTTCGAATGAGATTTCATCGAGTTATGTACAAATTCAACATCTGAAACGTGTGAGAGCCGGAAATCAATACACTCAAGACGACAGATGGCTGCATTTTTCAAAGCACTCTACCCCAGCAAAGCATTCAGCTCAGAGATTATCTAGACATCATTTGAAATTACTTAGAGACACACATCAGACAGTCAAAGTCTATTTCGAATGAGATTTCATCGAGTTATGTACAACTTCAACATCTGAAACGTGTGAGAGCCGGAAATCAACACACTCAAGACGACAAATAGCTGAATTTATGAAAGCACTCTATCCCAGCAAAGCAGCTCTGAAACGTGTGAGAGCCGGAAATCAACACACTCAAGACGACAGATAGCTGCATTTTTCAAAGCACTCTACCCCAGCAAAGCATTCAGCTCAGAGATTATCTAGACATCATTTGAAATTACTTGAGACACACATCAGACAGTCAAAGTCTATTTCGAATGAGATTTCATCGAGTTATGTACAAATTCAACATCTGAAACGTGTGAGAGCCGGAAATCAACACACTCAAGACGACAGATAGCTGCATTTTTCAAAGCACTCTACCGCATCAAAGCATTCAGCTCAGAGATTATCTAGACATCATTTGAAATTACTTAGACACACATCAGACAGTCAAAGTCTATTTCGAATGAGATTTCATCGAGTTATGTACAACTTCAACATCTGAAACGTGTGAGAGCCGGAAATCGACACACTCAAGAAAACAGATAGCTGCATTTTTCAAAGCACTCTACCCCAGCAAAGCATTCAGCTCAGAGATTATCTAGACATCATTTGAAATTACTTGAGACACACATCAGACAGTCAAAGTCTATTTCGAATGAGATTTCATCGAGTTATGTACAACTTCAACATCTGAAACGTGTGAGAGCCGGAAATCAACACACTCAAGACGACAGATGGTTGCATTTTTCAAAAGCACTCTACCCCAGCAAAGCATTCAGCTCAGAGATTATCTAGACATCATTTGAAATTGCTTGAGACACACAACAGACAGTCAAAGTCTATTTCGAATGAGATTTCATCGATTTATGTACAACTTCAACATCTTAAAAGTATTTTTTAAGAATTTGTCTTGCATTATTTGGAATATTAAATTCAATTTTGAAATTCGATTTCGCTGCTGAATTCATGATGAGACTTGCGCTTTACATAATTTGCTGTCTTCTGATGACAGCATGTGTTATTAATGCAATGTTTAAGGAACATTTAATCGGTGAGTATGCGAGCCTTCTGTTTACATTTTGATGGAGGATCTAGAGGAATATTCATGTTGTGTATTCGTTTATTTAAATTTTACTAACATACAGTTGGATATTGAACTGACACTAATCACCGAGTTCGAATCTACTTTCGTGCGATCCTCGCATAGAACGGATATCTCCTATGTCGACTGCATGCACTAAACGGCACCGCCGAGCAGTCAGCCATTCACGAATTCTTGGAAATCATGAGCACACGCGCGCGTGATCTCGGTCTGTGATTGGGGGAGGAAAGTAATTATTTCTGTAGAGGTTGAATCAAGTCAATGTTTGCGATTGTTAGTGCCATCCATGGGCCAACAATTGAAAAATGATTGAAATATGGCGATAGTTTTTGAAAGAAGTGTTGCTGCCCAGAAATTTAGGGGAATCTGAAGTCTTTTAGAGAATTTTTCGAAAAATGTCCTTCAGACATGGTCAAATGTCACACAGCGTTAATTAAAATACAATATTTTTCTTAAAATATCCGCACGTATGTATTCCTTCTGTTACTGTGAGTTTCTCCAAGCATTTTCTCTGAAGTGGTCTCTCCAACAAAACTGACAGTATTTTTACCTACCAGAAGACGCGTGAATTCATGAAATGCTGAGACTCAAAATGTCGAATAAAAGTAAATTTTGATGTGATACGGGGATGATATCTGCAGAAAGCTCTATCCCTCTCAGATCGATGACAAGTAGTTATATCCATAGGTTGTGACTTTGTCAGATATTGACAACTTATTGAACAAGTGCTATCTCTTGTATAACAGTCTCCTACTAGTCTTTATCATCTCAATTACAATTCCCAACCTATCAGATGCTTAAATACCTAATTTACTTTATCACAAGCATCCCAGGAAACTAGTCGTCACACAATGTTCAAGAATGTTCCAGTTTTTAACTAGGAATATACGTTGGTTCAAACGTGCCGATTGGGTGACCTTTTATTGTTGCGCTGATGGGTGGATAACTCAGCTCATATAATAAAATCAAACTCGGCGGATAAGAACAAACCAGTATTGTCAGAGCTAGCATACTATCTCCCTAAAACACAGGGAGAGGAGTAATGATCTCCAGATGCAGTACACCGACGAAATACGCTTAACCCTTTCGCATCAGTTGACACGGATGCTAATGCATAGCAGATCAATGTGATCGCGCTCCCTAACATTCGACAGACAATATGATTGGCGGTGCCCGTCACGTTGATAATGTTATGCAATTTATGTAACGAAATTGTGTGTCTCAATGCAAAGATTCAGGTTTATATATTTGATTAAAGTTCACTGAGTTGATGAAGCTAACAATCTTGTTGCATTTTACTAAATCACTCACTATTTTGATTGAAATGGCTTCGCAAAGACCACGCAGAAATGTATTCATGGCTGCGATTCGAAACTTAGGTTTTGATGATGCGGCTGTCGGTACTGATGATGGTGAAAGCGGTAGTGATGAAATATCGACGTCTGACAGTGAAGATGAGAAAATAACATATCTAACTCCCTGACATGGTTGGCATTTTGTAACTTGGTGAAAACGATCACAGACCAGAACCTTTGCCTGAGTTTACAGGATTGACCGGCTTGAATCCGTCGATACAATGTGCAGAAAACGCAGACGACAATCCTTTTTTATCAATCTCTTTTTAACAGATGAAATATTTTCTACTTTGAAACTGTGGTCGAATAATATCGTGTTTGACAGGCGTACGATGAGGGTGAAGGTTCGAGCATGGAGAAAGATGCATTACGGAAACAGACTTTACAAAATGCTGCATTTCTGTTTGCCATGGCTCTGAACAAGAGACCGACCATAAAGTCGTGTTGGAGTTTTTAAACCCAAGTCTCGTCCTTCGTTACAATACCAATATGGAGTTGTCGACTTGTTGGATGCCTCTATGCATCACTACAACTTTAACAGGAAATCCTGCACATGGTATTACGGATTACATCTGATTCATATAATTCATAGAAATTCTTGCATAGTTTACCGGCATCCAGGTGGAAATGTGACATACCTCGGCTACACCATCGAAAACTATCGGATATTGGATATCTCAAGGTAGTGTACAAGACAGTACATGGAGGGCGTCCTCGTTTAACAGCGGTGCCAGCAAATCCTCAGCTAGATCACTATCCATCAAAAATTACCACACGTGTAGGAAATCCATTATCTTCCAAAAGATGTCGAGTCTGTTATTTGGAAGCCCTAGCACTGTGCTTGGAACAGTTCGCTTTGCCTAATCATTATTGAAATTTACATGAAAAAATACAGTTGACGCATGCATCAGGTGGCGCTCTATCCGACGTGCACTATGGGTCTAATCAATTTTAACTTGATCATCTTGTGTAAATATTGTGCCAGGTTTATTCCCAAGCGGAAAAATAATGCACAAGCAGCGGTAAAAGTCAGTAATATAGGCCAATATACTTATCACATGATTGGTTAATATCACAAATTATCGAAATTATGGTTATACATTCTTCAACGCAGTTGTGGTCTTAATGTACTTGACTGAAAATTTTGGAAACTAGATTCCTATAACCATAGATGACAAGAAAGAAACATGCCGGCATTCAACTTATAAAATACATCCGCTCTATTCACAGTGATCATACCTACGAAATTTATCCAGAAACTTGAATTACATATAGTAGGTCTACCTACAACTGTTGAGAAATAATATCTACAAATGTGATGTTGTGATATAAACCAATCATGTTACAGCTTGCGAATAACCTCACACGATTATTTCGCATATTTTATACGGATTAACATGAAAGCCTGAATTTCTTTATTCAGACAAAAAATTTCGCGGGAATCATAATAATCATGAATAACTAATTTTCTAGAACCTTAATTCAATACACGAAAACTGCAATTGCGTTGAAAAAGAGTAGATTGTTGCAAAATGTAGAGTTTGATGTTCTGCGATATCAGCCAATCAGTGGAGTTTGAGAATATTCACAGATACGTAGTAGTTTCCATACTCGCACGGTTTTAACAAGGAAATAAACTTTGCCTTCAAAATATCGAATACAATCGTACAAAAGCATCATTTCATGCTCTTTTTAAAAGCAATGGAGTCCAAGCATTGACGGTAAATGTAGCCTCTCCCTCCCTTACCACAGGGAACTAGCATGCTCAATACAATAAACAAAAATCTGATAAAAACGGAATGACTTTACTTAAGATTGCCTCATGAGTTTGATCAGAAGTCAAGATGTTCAGAGAATTTCGTAAAGTCTATAGTTTCTCACAAATGGTAATAGTTGTAATGTTGATGACAAACATGTTGAGTTTAATTCAATTTACCGTAATTTCGTGCTCCACATATAATCATGTGGTAGCTATTTCAGCGGATGTATTGGCCCATCTCCTAACGTCTGCATGTGTAAACCTGTTTACATCATGTTCATGACATGCCAAAGTACTGATGACAGTAGAATACCAATAATGACAATATCTGTAATCAACTTTCTACTTGGTGCATACTAAAAGCATTTTAGTAAGATTAAGCAAGTCATTTCGTCTAGTGAATGGCGCTGTGACGTTTTTTACTGTAAAAAAACATGTACGTGAGATATCCTAGACTGATGTCGCTGTGACATCCCGTTGACGTCACATGTTTACTGGGCACCCCTTGAAGAATAGACTTCATCCATGAGCAGATCGATGCATCTGTGTGCAGGCATGTGCACCCATTACTTAGAAAGAATTCCGCCTAGCTTATGAGAATTCGCTACTCGAAAGTTCGATATGGTGGTGATGTGAAGTTATAGCACCGCCACTATAAAACACGCGAGATAAGTACAACAGAGAGATGACCATAAAAAACATTGTGCCAGCAAGTTTCTGCTCCAAAGACGCCGTAGGTACTTGCGGAGAAATCAGCGCCCGAAGGCTCAAAGCTGCGCGTGTTTCACGTGTTCTGTTGTGCGTGTTTCGAATGTTTTGATAGTGCATTTTAGAAAAATTTTAGTGGCGGTAGTCCAGAGAGCTTTTTTCCACGTATCCGGTAGTAATGATTAAAAAAGCAAGATATTCAGCGGATAACAAATATTGATTAGATAAATTGCCAAAGCCGTAAGGTGTAATATTGGCAATTTATCTAATAAATATTTGATATCCGCTGAATATCTTGCTTTTTTAAGCGGTACTATAGCTTCAAAATTTTCACTAAGCGAAAGAAACGACGTAGAAACAGAAGCGCTTTCCAAGTCTCTACACCAGCTGGGTCGGAAATGTCCATCTTCTCTAGACATGTTCTCCATCGTAATTGTCTAAGCGTAGTAGTTGCGCAGCTGAAACTCAGTAGGTTCCTTATGAGAAACCAGAAATGGGAGAGAAGAAGAGGAAGAAACAGATGGATGGAACCTTATTCCTGTGAAGGACTGATAGTGCGAAATCTGACGGCTCCCAGGCGAAATGAGCGTCAGTATAGAGATGCGAATTTAGTTTGCGCGTCTCTTCTGGTTCCTTCGGCACCACTTATCCTAAGTTCTGAACAAGCCTTTTAAAAGTCTTGTAAGTCAACAATACCTCTTATGTTAGGTATAAAGCCACTGGCACTATTTATTTTAGGTGCTCTCTCCACCGCATTAACAGTTTTATCGCTCAACGACGACACTGTAATAATCCTGCTAAGAATCAGGGAGAGAGAGCTCGCATTAGGAATCCCAGACTGTGCTTTCTGAGAGAGAGACGGCGATTT